>WURT03019761.1:2070-16274 GCA_009936505.3 Holothuria glaberrima | reverse complement strand
TCCTCCAGTGCCACAACAGCTGTAATAACAATTCACCACACAGGTACCCATTTAATCCCTGGGTGGAGAGATGCAATTGAGATAAAGCATCTTTCCCAAGGACACAACGTAATGACTCAGGTGGGAGTCAGCCTGTCCTTAGATCACAAGTCCATACACCTTGACCAACAGGTCGACATGCTCTCATATATCCCACTTGTCGAGAACTGGTTGCAATATTTACTATAACCAGTGCTAACCAGAATTAGAGAACATACTTGCACCAAGCCTGTTTTTATATGATTGTGCCAGGTATCCTGGCACTATAAGTGGCAAAGCCAGCTTATAAGTAGTCCTGCATGTGGACAGTTCTAACCGGATCTCTGACTAGAACATGATGGAAGAAAAAATCTAAAATTGAAAAGATTTCCATTAACTTTACCAGTGGGGTTTTCTTGTCAGGTACATTATCTTCACCATTTCTCCCTCCTGAGCTGCTGTGAGGACTAGCCAATGTTGGATCTTTTGAAGGACCCCTTGGCACATTGTCTGTTGAATACTCAGGTAGGGTTTCAAGAGTTGTCTGTGCGGTACCAATCTTGTTTGGTGCTCTAGAAGGCCAGGTCACATCATATACAGGGGAATCAATTCTTGTAACATCTCCAGATATTATTATCCTTGGGTCTCCTTCAGCAGCAATATCTAATGGTCTCAATTCATTAAAGGAAATGCCCGAAAGAGTTCCTTCATAAGATCGCTGATCAATGTTTCGCCTTCGTCGTCTTTTTCTTTGTGGAGATGACCCACGACCACCTATGCTGACCTTGGCTTGTTGGTTAAAATGTTGGGCTTGTCGTCCTTCAAGAGTAAAAAGTTTACATTGTTTCAAGTAATCATGAGTACTTCTCTTCACAAAAAAATATGTTCTGTATCTTCTGATAAGATGTTCACAGATGTAACTTTAATAAACAAGATGTATGCAAGCCATGTATAACAGGCACCTTATAGATGTATCACTTGAATTACATCTTGCATCATTTGGGTGGATGATATTTTGGACACTGGTTGTAATATTTTACCAATGAGGGCATTTCAGCCTGGGAGGATGAGCTGAAGGCATCAATTATTA
Source organism: Holothuria glaberrima (assembly GCA_009936505.3). Lineage (NCBI taxonomy): Eukaryota > Metazoa > Echinodermata > Holothuroidea > Aspidochirotida > Holothuriidae > Holothuria > Holothuria glaberrima. The sequence goes on along the minus strand of WURT03019761.1, from coordinate 15,166 downwards.
AAGGGCTTAAGCGATAATATCCCCAAAGTTATTTTGAAACAGCAGCTGCATCTCACAAATATCCTCTCATATCCCATAAACTAACTCATATCCCATTCCCCCTTCCCACATTCACGATTTTTGTTACGATAGAGCACCATTTTTCAATTATTCACAATCACAACGACGTCGTACACATACTCGTGGCCAATTGTGGTCCACCGTAGCACATCATAGTGACTCGTGCCACCACTGTAGAGCAACACAATATTTTTGGAATGATCAAAAAAATCTTGCTCTACCGTAGCTATGGAAAAAATTGTGTTCCTCCACAGCAGCACCATATGACAGTCGTACCCTTGCCACGACGTTGTCGTGGTATGTCTCGAAAGCGTCTTATTCATTCGTAATGGCCAGAATACCTACGACAAACCAAGACTTCGCTACGGTGATGATACCATGTCACTACAATGGTGCTGCATTCTAGCACGATTCGAACAAGACGTTGCCAAGACAAATCTCGACAATGCCGTAACTCTACCGTCATAATTCGTAACACTACCATCATAATTCCTAACACTGTCGTGACATTTTAGCACTACTGCCGTACTGCATCTTGACGGCGTCTTGATATCATCTTGACAAGACTTAAAAATGCGATTGACATCAAGTTTTTGAGTACAAATTGCCACGTCACATCAAGATTTTTCTACTCTGAAAAATCGTGCTCTACCGTAGCAAAAATCGTGAATGTGGGAAGGGGGCTTTAGTATGTTTCTCGATATTTCAGGACACAAATATTTCATTTTCAACGTAAACCTGGTAGTTACTCTGTAGGATTTTCATAATTCAGTGAAAAAATATTGTCACATGTATCTCTAGATCCATTCATGAAATAGGCTCCCCAGGCACACTAATCCAAATTGTCATGACTGCATTTTCCCTCTAAGTAACCTAATATAGCATGGAGGGCTGGAGGACCAGTGCTTAACAGCTGAAGCAGGCAACTTCCTGAATCGGGCAACTAGAAACCCTTTTGCTAAATCCTCAATTTGAAATTCCCTAAAGACCAATGGGAATAGACCTGGTGAACAAGCTACTGAATTCTGTGCCACAAGAAATTTTTCAGGTTATTCTGCCAAAACTCAGTAGATCACGGGATCTCTTGACTAAGTTTGGGCACTGCACTAGATCTAGTAACCACCAGGCCAACTCCATCCATTGATTAAGGTTAAACAGATGTGTTAAGTGGTATGGAGAAAAACACCCTTTACAGCAATGCTGCCAATATCCATTAAAATTTCTTACCTCTAGGATAGGAGTATCGTGGCTCGTTGTTATCAATTTGAAGGGTAGCATTGGCACCTCTTCGAGAGAAATGAACAACGTGGTACAAGCCGTCATTGATGGCAAAAGTCTCTCCGAGGGCGATATCCTCTGTTCCAAAGTCGTAAGTCACCACAACTTTACCCCTGACCTGAGAATAAGAAGAAAAAACATTACTACTTTCAATATTTGTGTCATTTGGCAGATCCACATCCTGTAGGATTTTCTTACTTTTCAGTAAGAAATTTCTATCTTTTGGAGCACATGTATTGATGAACACAATAGATCTTGATGACCAAATCATTGCAAGCTGCAAAAGCAAGTAAGCTGGTTCCTGGGCTGATATCTCAACTGCATTTATAAATTTGTTGCCAATAGTGCAAATTTGTTGTGAGACACATGTAGTTTCCATATTTAGAAAACCTACATCCCTTTCTTATATTGCTTTGCAAAAAATTTATTATTCACTATTGAACGAACAAATATACACTCATATTTTCTCAATGTTAGGAAAGATGTAAAGGGGATGGTCCATAAAATGTACTACTGCAAAGGTCAAGTTATTCGAATCATTTTACTGCAATCTGTACAGTAACTTATCACTATTTAAAACTTTCCATATGCATGTCACTTAAAGTGTATCTAAAGTCTAAAATTTCAAAAATATTATGTTACAAAGCTTGAAAAGTTAATCCAAATGATACAACTCCCATCTTCATAGGACATTTTTAAACTGAGATATAAAATGTTGAAGCTTATTTACTCAATCTAAAATGGTAGATTGTGTAAGTTTGTGATATCATTCTTGTACTAACTCAAATTACAGTCTCTGATTCAGTTAATTTTAATGAAAGCCAGTGCACCTTGAGCTAAAATGTGATCACCGTCTTACTGTTATAGGGTTACTTGCCTACAAAAGCTCTCATGCTGATCAATCGGGCTGATCAACAGCTACTTCAGTTTACACGTTACATAATTACACACTAAATGAGATGGTCGAGGCCACTGGACCAAATTGGTATGTGACACATATTGATACCTCTCTGGGCTATTTCTTGGAAGAGTGCAATCAGATTCCTGCTGTAACAGTAGAAGGGAAGTGTATATACATGCCATGAAATGGCCCCTTACAATCGAACACTTCTAATTTCCTGATCAATGGGCTGTTCATTGCGTTTTCAGCGAAATGTTTATAGTGGGTTCGCACCTCATTGTCTTAGCAAAGATGCTTATCAAGCTTGAGTATACAAGCTGCATGACCATGCAAGATAACTGTTTTCATTCATTTGAATGACTGGTAAACTTTACAGGATTATCACCATGGCAACTGCCAGTACTGCTTTTCTGTGTATGGCTATTCTGGGGAAAGATAATCTGTTTCAAGAGATAAGATTAGCAGGTAGGAAATGAGAGAAACTAATTGGAGACCTCTGGAAATAAGCATTCCATGCATGGCTGCACAATTTCTGTTGACATCTGTAAGGGGCATTTCTTGACATGTGAAGCACTTCAGACCAGTGTAGAGTATGGAAAATTTGTAAAAACAGATTACATTTCTCAACTTTTTTCTGCTTGTTAATCCAAAACTTTCGAAAACCTTTACAGTATTCCATGACTTTCGATGACCTTTACATTAAGTATTCCATGACAATTACAGGGAGTATTCCATGACTTTCCATGACCTTAACAGTAAGTATTCCATGGGTTTCCACAACCTTTATAAGTAGTATTCTAACACTTTCCATGACCTGTGCAGGGAGCATTCAATAACTTTCCATGACCTTTGCATGAAGATTTCATGACCTCTACATCAAGATTTCCATGACTTCCATGACCTTTACTGTAAGTATTCCATGAATTTTCATAACCTCTCTAGACATATCATGCACTTCTGAGTTCTAAGGACAAGCAGGAAGAGGACCTTGCTAGGTGACATCTCTCGGGAGGTCACCGGGAACCACTTCTCTATTAAAAGCTTGCCAGGGACTAACTGCAGGTAAGTCGGATTACATGTGTAAATAGGAGGTAATGAGGGGCAAGGTAGACTTACAACTAGACTTAACTTATGTCATGAATTTTTTACACATGATGAATTTTTTAAGTCTATATGATGTCTCAAGACTGTTTTACTGAAGCTCAGCTGAAGCAATGCAAAAGTATGGGAAATTCCATGACTGCCAAGACTTTGCACGGACTGTATTAAATAACCCAGAACAAGGACTGTAAACTTAACATATAAACTTATATAAATAAATTATCGCAATCACTAACAATTTCCATTTCAATGTAATCATCTGAGTTATAACTATCAATTCTCATCAGAATGGCATTATCTGATGTTGTGGCAAAACCCATACTGATTTCATCTCTGTCAGTGGTCTCCCGTTCGTCCTCTGCGAATGTCATGGAGATGAGGCCACCAGCTGGACCAAACTGGTATGTAACACTTGCTGTGAAAAGACCAAACAACAGTTCATTAAGTCTGAGTGTCAAATATACAATACCACGTACAATTGCATTTACTCTGTGGTCTCACTATGACATTAAAGTATTCATGGTGCCGCGAAAGGACAGCACATGCAGGACACATCCATCTGTGGAAGACTATAATGTATATATGCAACTACAACACAATCATACTTAGTTCTGAGTACAAAATGACACAACCCTCCAACAGATTATAAGCAGTGTTGTAAGGAGTCACTCAATTTTGCATTCAAGTCGAGTCATTTACTACTTTCAATGTCGAGTTGAGTTGAGTTGACTGTAGTGATTGTGTTGTTACTTTCTGTCAAAGTTCCAACTCGTGCCAAAAGCCAAAGAGCAAAAACAACAATCTCCAAAGAGTGAAGTATGTGAATGTAATTACTTACAAAGTTGGAGCAATTACGTCTCTAAGGCAAAGCTGATGTCAAAAAGACATTACTTAATGCAGAAAGCAGTGCACAGGTAGGTATCACTGAAGGCTGAGGGTGTCAGGGGGTATGAACAACCCTCCTTTTACTTCAAATGTCATTTATGAAATTAACTCCTTTTTTACACTTAAGAGTTGCTTCTGCTTTCCTTTTTTTTGGCAACCCCACCCCATACAATGTTTTCTAGTGGTGCATATAACATGGGTGTGGTACTTATGGGGCAGGAATATGGTTTCAAATTTTTAGGCCCATGGGTATATGGTAGGTAAGAATGAATGAAATCTAGAAGTAATAGGGATGTGTTCTGTAGCACAAGTTTTGTTTTGTTTTCATTCTTTGATGACTTTCTGTGCTGCTTAATTTTGTGTCATTAAATTTTTCCCCTATAGTGAATCTAAACAAAATCAACTTCTTGACATATCCACAAAACAATTTTGTTTCATTCAGTTTTTCCCTTATAGTGAATCTACACAATATCAACTTGTTGACATACCCACAAAACAATTTCGTTTCCTTCAATTTTCCCCTATAGTGAATCTACACAAAATCAACTTCTTGACATACCCACAAAACAAGGCTAAAAAAGCTGATCATTCTTCCTTCTCTACGTGGATGAATGTGAGGAATATAATTACCATAAACAGTGGTGTAACCAGACTTCTTCATCTGGGGGGCTGAGGGGGGGAAGGGTTGAAGTGGGGGGGAGCAGTAATAATACTATCTAAGCGGAGTACCACCATTAGTTGGCGCGTAGTATACTGAGAAAATTTTTTGATAGAAATGCCGCTCAAATTGCAGGAAATGGCACTTCTCAGTCTCTGTGGCCTTGTGAGTTTCAGCTAAGTATTCTTTGTTTTTGTCTTATACAAATTTTTCCCCATAATTTTTACCTTTGAATTTTCATTTGGGGGGCAAGTGGGGGGAGGGGGGAAGACATTTGACTGGGGGTCTCCCGCCACTTACCCCTCTGGTTACGCCACTGACCATAAGCACTCAACAAGTAATGAAAGGCACTGACCATTTATGTGATATAATTGGGTGACCATTTCCAAATTACCAAAAAGAAGGGCATGACCATCTTTAGCTATGTCAGGTCACTGCTATACACCAAAGTTGTACACACAGATGATTGTGGTACATGCCCAGTAGGGTACACAAGTAGCTAATTAAACTGACAGCACTTGCAGCACTAGAGTGCATGCAGTCCTTTGAGAATGTGACTGATAAGAAATGCTTATAACTTTCAGATATACTGACAGATTTTTCTTCACATCATAATTGACCTCACATAAATTCCAAAAGGAGGACAAATCAACGTCATCAAGTAATGCCAACTGGAGGGCAGGCTGCCTCAAAGCCAGACAATCCACGAAAAGCTGCCCTTATGGTAGCACACCACTAATTCAAGAGGCATCCCTGCAGAGTATATTACCCTACAAATTTAACACCCTAGAAAAAATTTTTGGGGCAGAGTATAGACCATGTTTACCAAAGTGATGTCATCAATTTGTCAAGTGTATTTGGTAAGAAAGGAATTTAAGTACTCATAATACCAAAATAAAGAAAACTGAAGGAATTTTAGACACTTTTTGCCAATATATCCTTTGAGAATGCAAAACGGCATTTTGAACGAAGTAAAAAAGCAGGAACCACCACAAGATCTCCTAGCTCAAAACCCCAACAGTCGTAGTACATGAATTTTAAAATCATTGTGAAAGGCCTACCCATGACCTTGTGCCCACTGAAAACTTCTAAAAAGGTCTAGAGGCCACTAAATGGACCAAAAATAGTGTATAAGTCAATTGAGGAATAATTATTAGTGGCGTGCTACATTATATCCACCTTAGATATCACACGTTTTGGAAATGCACTGCATTAAGAATTCCACCTGGTATCCTCAGACAAAAATTCAAGACTTTTCTAGAATAAGTTCAGTTTTCTTGAACATCAAAGAGGCAAAAACATCAGTTCAATGCTTATAACAAAAATTTTGAATGTTTGGCATGACTATTTTGATAAAATATTGGTTACAAATGGCACTAATTCTACTTTTTCTTTCAATGATTTGACCTTTGCATAAAACTAACTTAACTTAATCAACTGAGAGTTTTCCAGCTTCACTTTTTCAAAATATATCACAGATATACTAATCTTTCCTGTGACCAAGGAAATTTTGTATTTTGCAAGCTATAAAAATTGTTTTGGAGTGCACACATTAATTAATAGGGGAAGTCTGTGTCAGGCATTAGAGAGTACGACTTGCATTGGTATTTGTTCATGAAAGGCCCCCCAGACAGTAAAATTCTTGCTACTGTAAACGAAGTTAACATCTAGTCTCTCATTTTACTTAAACAAAACACACTGCACTTTTATAGTACAGTTCCCAGAAAAAGCTACAGCAGCTTGCACAGAGTTTAAGTTGCTCAAGGCCTCATCCACACCAAAATCATTCCGTTCGAGAGCTGGTAAACACAGATGACTGCACAGGTCATCACTGACCAACCAGAGTTGAGCTATTGTTTGACTGAACGTAAATTGAAGTGCAGTAACCAATTGCAATTAGAAATATGATCATATTCCTGAATATGTTTGGGGTGATGCTATAGTCCCTTTTATAAGGGCATATAAAGTTACCCAAGTTAGGAAACATCAATACCCTTATCTCCCACTCTGACTGGACTCTGCTCACAGCATTGACTGTCCAGCTAGATCAGTTTAGATCTACGTACTATGACTGATCAAGTGGAACTATTTTGTGAAGCTTTTTTTTACACCTGTTGCTCTTAATACTCGGTTATGGAATGTACACACAGTCAGCATGTGTGTGCTAGTTGCACCCTCACGATAGAATAGACTGCACTCAAGCAACAGGGAAATTCCCAAGATAAAGGGCAGACCAGGTAAGGTGTGGTGGGGGTGACAGTTGAAAATTGCTTAAAAGGAGTATCTTATATGCCTGGACCCTGCCACTTGGGCATATATGATCAGGTTAGACATATCCCCAATCAGCTTAGAGCTGAATATGTACCATGATCCTACATTTTTTGGTGCCTTACTTTCGTTACAATGTTTGCCGGTGAAGCTGGTAGCAGTACAGTCACAGGAAACTTCCTCCCAGCCAGCTAAACAGAGACCACCATTCATACAGATGTCATCACTGCAGACAGTTGACAATTCTGAAAAAGAAAAAACAGACCAATATATATATATATATATATATATATACATATATTTCAGGGAAGTGTGTTCACCATAACTAATACAAGAGGATAATGAGGCATCGGTGTACTCATCATTCTCATACTGTTCAGGCTGCAGGGTTGCCATTTAATGACCCCACCTGATAGACTCCAGTGTATACCTTGTCTTTAGCTACCTTCCCAAAGGCTAGGCGGGGTGGAGGATCGATGCTATGCACTACTACTACCAAAATTTTGCGAGAGACAATTCCATATTACCAATCAGCATTACTGCAAAAAGCTATAAGCAAACATGGGTCGCCAACTGACATTTCCAAATGGTCCTGCCAGGATTTGATGCATAGATGTTAAAGAAGATACTCATCCCAGACAGTTCCAGTTCTCCCAACTAGGTTACTTCCAGCCCCACCCACAACTGTCTTTAGCTTTTCCTTGCTGCAGAGACAAACCTAGTTTATTGTGTAAGGCAACATCCTGGTGCACCACACAAGGCCCAAACGTGAAATGGAGAGCACTCTCTGTGCATGCTGTGTAATATGAGCTAGCTAACTACGTATCTTTTGAATTTTGTAATTCTGATGTCAATCAAAGAGCAGTCACCAATCAAGACTTTTGCTTACCTCATAGTAAAAGTCATACTTGGGGTGATGAGTATCTGTCTTTAGGCATGCAAGTGAGTACACTCAACCAGGAAGCCAACTCCAATGCCATAAATAAATACTGTAAAATGACACAAAACAAAAATGACTATATGTTACCTGTGCAGCCCTCTATCAGGTCTTCTTTACTTTCAATGCTGATGGCAGAGTCAAAGATGTCTTTTGGCTCGTAGTTTATTTCCAAAGAAGCAAAGCAACCCTGGTACCCTTTCATAGACTGCACCATTTCAGGAACTTGACTGAGCTCGGACTCTTGCAAACCTCCCACACGTAACTGCCCTGCCAAGTTGAGAGTGCTGGCGCCAGAAGCAGCCCTGTCTGCTGCTGGAATGCCATCAACCATCAAAATGTGTTGGTCATTACTATCACGATAGATCCATACCTCATGCCAATTGTTATCATTTAAAGGGCGCATGGTGACATCCTGGATAGAGGTGGTACCAGATCCTTGGTTAAACACATAGTGCAGTCTACCACCAAGAATCTCTACGGCAATAAAGTCTTGCTCCCGCCCACGATCAAAGAGAATGAGTCCATCTGCCTCAGTTGTACGAAACTGGAAGAAAAATGTCAGGCCTTGGAAGGTGCTTGGGGTTTGAAGCTCAACAAAAACTTCTTTTGTCTGGAAGGTTATTGGATTTAGTATTGGTCGAGGCTGGATTACCTCACGTGAGGCAGAAACTTCAACATTGTTGTACCCCTCACTACCTGCAAGGTCAAAGTAGTATCTACCATTGTAGATAAAATGTTCGATGTAACCTTTGAACCCAGAAAGAGAGCCGGTTCTTGTATCAGGGTCCACAAATCCACCAATGTCAATCAAGTGGTGATCCAAGGTATCACCTCTAAAATCTTCTGGTGCTGTGACATCAAAGGAGATTAAAAGAAGAAAGAAAACTAAATCAGTGGTTTAACTCTACTAAACCATATTATGTAATTTCACTAGGCAAGAAAGGTACATTCTTTTCTCTTTATTGACATCACATCTATGAAATCCTACTCCTTCCTTTTCAAATAATTTGTAAAGGACCCAGAATGAGACTCTTTTAGGTGAATTTAGGTGGAAATGCAGCTCTTACTCCTTCAATTCTGTGTTAAAGATAACATCACACAGAAAATATGATACTAGGTCTAGCCATACAATGAGAGAAAGCTATACAGTATGCTCTACTCCTCACAGACTCTCAAGACTGGAAGATTTCACAACCATGCCAAAATGAGTAGTTTGATAATTTATCAAGTTGTATCAATATCTTGGTTCACATTCCAGCGACAACATATAAAGTAAATTACATCATGTAAATTTGGCTCTTCTTATTCCATGCAGGCATTAAAGTACATCTCATTGTTGCCTTCCTTATTGCAACCTTAAAGGCCAATTCCTAGTTTGGTGTAGCACTAAAAAGCTATGACACTGAGCTCTAGTCTTTGAACAATGTTCAACTCTGAACTATGTCAGTGACTGGCCTGGAAGAGAGCTTCATAGGGTGTGAAAATTTGGAAGTTTATACCAGCCTTTAACAGGATCTTCCTTACTGAGACTGTTTTGTTCAAATAATACAGAAATGGGTCACACTACTGAGATCTTCCAATGACAGAAACATGGAAGCCTCATCACTTTCTTACTTAATAAAAGGAAGTCAAAGGTTGAAAAATGAAAATGTTTGAATCAAACATGAAAGTTGACATTCCTTATGAAGAGGATAGAATACGTAAGCGTGTTTGATTTCCCTTACGCTAGTGGAACAACTGTAAATTTGGGTGTGCATGGCATGTCAAATTATGTCTGAAGTTACTTGGTACACAAAAGAATTATGCATAGAATGATCCATTTGTTAGTAATGGTCCGTACGAAAATGAAACAGCACCAAGAGAACCGGTGTGTTATAAATGTCCTTGTAATGTTGAGAAAATGAAGTATTTTGGTATTTTTCAAAAACAAATGTAACCCCCCCCCCTTCACTGGTCCCACCTCATTCCGTGTAATCATTACTTTATCTATATGCAGCTTATAGGAAGGTCAATATATCAATCTAAAACCTACTGTAGGAAAAAAAGGTCAAGGAAAGCATTTTCTGACTGGTCCTCTTGTAAGCTTAATACCATGTATGACTGACAATTTTTAAACATACTGAATAAACTGAAACTTTTACCTCTCTTGTTTTGATAATGTTATTGTCATACTATCAGAAGTGGAAAAAATTATGTCAGCAAAGAATCCACTAAAAAGGATGAAAAATACTTGCATATTTAAAAAAGAAAATGAAGAAAAAAAAATAAAAGTCTTCCTGAAAGGAATTCCAGACCTTTCACATCTCAAGAGATCATTTAAAGCTTGTGTACAAAACCATTTCTACCAACTAATGTGTTTGCTGAGCCTAGGCGTTCACTGTCCAGAATGAGTGTGTTATTTCCCTTCTAACTACATTTACCTATTTTAAAAATATGTAACATCTTTTAAGTACTGAAACATACAAAGCATGTTCAGTCTGCTATTGTTGTTTGCTTTACATAGCCATTTCCTTTAATAAAAAGTATCCTTTTTTACAGACTTTCTTCACCAGTGGTCTTGAAAGTATATGACCAATCCAATGAGTTATTTTGGAAGCATGGATTCATTGAACACCTCATAAAAATGACATTATATACCTTCTTTCAAGCCACGATAGCCAAATGAGGTACTATCTCAACTATAACTGTGCAGCTAGATAATTTTCTCATTGAAGGCAGGAAAATCATTTCATCACTGGCAGCACTGATTTTGAGATTAAGGTCAAAGAAGCACTACGTATTTAGAAGTATGCACCTAGCCTGAACAGTTAACTATCTCAGCCTGTATCTGCCTACACCCCCACTGTATTTTGACATATTCTTATTTGTCTTTTCACTATTTGCTTAACTTACTACCGGATTATTATTCTGCATTCATTGTAACCTGATGAGGAAGATAAGACGTCTTCAAAAAACTTCGTTTCAACATGCCTGTAAAGAACATCTTTGTTGTATTTTGCCCTTTCATCTGGTTTTACAATTTCATCATTGCCTTGATCAATATAGGTAACATTCCACCAGTCAGTACTGAATAACTGGAAATGTTTATCCACGGTGGGTACGTGTGACCTATGACCCCTTGACTTACCTGGTTCTTGTGTTTTTTTAAAGCCTGATAAAGTACAGGAGAAAGATCCCAGAAGGTGAAAGAAATCCAGCAGGTGAGCAAAAGGTCAGAGTTGAAGAGGTCAGAGGTCAAAGTTCAGAAGTAGTTGAGAGTTGAAGAGAACAGGTGAAAGAGCATGGCCATGAGATAAGAAGAGGTTTTGAGTGGCGAAGATGAGGAGAGAGAAAAAATCAAAGAAAACATTTGTGATGATGCAAACATGACAATGAAAAAAATGAAAAAGAACGAAGCAAGTTCATGTAAGCTACAGACAAAAGAGATTATCCATCTAAAGAGATGTAAGGAATACTCACAGGGATAACCTTAGAAAGAGACATGACTTTGGGCAAGATTTTAGAAACTTTCTCCTTGTCCAAAGTCCCTTCCCTTTGGAAAATTTTTTTTAAGGTATAGAAGATTTCAACCTGAACAGGAGAAAAATTAAAGAGATGACTGATTTTAAGTTGCTATTCCACTGGGTGTAACCTCAAGATGGACATTCGGGAAAGTAAAGAGAAGGTCGCAAACCTTATGAAGGAAGCCTGCTATGCCTGCATGTTGTTGCATTAATTTTAAACATATTTGATTTTTTTTTTGTATAATGATATGCTGGGAATTAATCCCATTATTTTCTGTGGACAAATTACTTATAATGATTCAATCTGTTTTAGATCATGGAAAAAATACTGCTTTCTCCCTGTCAGCCACATGCTGGCACTGATTCATACAATCACTGCAGGATTTGTGGAAAAGGTGAAGGACGATATTTGGAGTGGGCCACTGTGACACTTATTTTCTCCTTGATGGACACCTAGTGGCTCCAGTACCACACACAGTCTTCACCATGCAACGGTGTCCCCATCAAGCGATTCAAGATTTATAGAGAAAATAAGGAATGCTGATGACTTTTTGTCATTATCACCCTCCTTGGAATATTAAGACTAATGAGGGAATTGAAAGAAAAATATCAAAGAAAGGTTTCAAATCTTTCAAAGGACTTCTTTAAATCTTTCAAAAGACTGTTTTATTATTTCTTTGATATCAATTTTATACAAGTTTGAATTTCATAATGTACCACAGGGAATGAACCTCATTCTTTTTTTGGAGAAAATTTCAAATTTGGTTCATACTCTCATCCATCTTTGTCCTCCTCGGTTTACACACAAAGATTTGTTAAGAATGATCAAGCTTTCTTAGGACACCCCTCTGAGTGTTAAACTAGAAAAAGAGCAAGCAAAAAAGTCTGGTGGGAGTCAAGGGGGAAAGCATTGGAGCAACTTTGCATTCATAGCAAAAGGCAGGTTTAGAAATAAGCAACAAAAGAGGTCCGTCATACTTTAGAATGCACAAAAAGAGAAATAGGAGAAGGACAAAGAAATGACGAGAAACAATCTCCGAAGCAATTTGAAATTTTCGTAAAAGAATGATGGTTCAGAAGGGATAAGTAACTTTTGTCAAAAGGGGGAAGGATGTTTTTACACTAAAAGAGAAGAGAAATAGAATGTAGAACTACCAGCTTATTTGGCACAACCATAAAACAGCTCTGCAAGAGTTATGAAGTGACCTGTTGAAGTTTGCTTTGTGATTTGCATATCTACTACAAGACGCCATGATAGCCAAAGTGAACCAAACAGTAGCTACCAACGAATTGTGCAGAGCAAACAATTCAGTGCTTAGTTCCCAGACATATTCCCACATTCCACTGACTGAATACTTCTACATCATAAGTGGTAGGGCAAGCAGCTCAGTGAGTTTCCACCTTCTATTACTGTGTAGTATACATCATATTTGGCAAAGCAAGCAGATCTACGAGTTCCCACCTTCCATTATTGTACATCACATGTGGTAGAGCACACAGCT
>WURT03019760.1:37302-51826 GCA_009936505.3 Holothuria glaberrima | reverse complement strand
ACATGCTCTTGCATCCAGATGTGCATTTGGTATTTTAAAGAGATGAAAAGATTTGTGATAAAAATGTGTGTCGAATCTGGACCTGTGAAGGACGCATACTTTGGAAGATACACTTTTCAATTCGGGGTAAGGTCAATGTGACCCAGGTAAAGAATATGTTGTAAAACAACATGCTCTTGCATCCAGATGTGCATTTGGTATTTTAAAGAGATGAAAAGATTTGTGATAAAAATGTGTGTCGAATCAAAAATAAGATGTTACAAACCACAGAACCAGATTTTTTTTAGTGTAGGCTATTGACATGTGTAAGCAGCAGAGAAAGGTGCAGGTAGAACTGTGACGGGGGATACTGAGTAAGTGCTCATATCAAGAAAGGACAGAATCTTAACAAAAGGGACTCTCACAATGCAAGTATTATAACCACCAGGACGGGTCGCTTTTTGTACATTGTAAATGCCAAGTTTGTTTGTTTAACTAAGTTCTCTGCCGAAAAAACCCCGTGAGATCAAGTGTAAGCTTCAATTCTTCCCCCGAATATGAGGTGTGATGCCTTGATGTTAACTCCCACGCTCATTCGGGTCTCAGAATGTAGGCCTAAAATAAAAGTCGTAAAAAGCAAATTTGTCGCCGTTTTCTTTTTCTTTTTAATTTTGAGTTTAAAAAGTGCAATACTAAAGGAAACAGACATATGTCGTGGTCGCTGTTTCCATGATTACTTCATAAATGCCTCGTTGACGAACTATTTTAATCTGCAGCAACACATCTATTCTACCAAAATAGCAGAAATGTTACCCAGTTACATAGTACGTAAAGACTTACTTCTTTCACAAGTCATTCTTGGTCCAACCCATTGCCCTGAACTGCACAATCTTGAATCACCTCCATTTATTTCATAGCCAGTGACATTGCATATAAACGTTGCCACTGTTCCTGGTGATTTCATCACTTCTGCTGTTTCATCCCGTCCTTCCGGATAGTTAAACTCTATAACCCAATCCCCAATTGGTAGATCATTTTCGTCACACGGCTCTGCGAAGCAAGTTAAGGATACTTTCTTTTCTAAAGAGAGAACTTGACTTCCTTCATTACAATATTCATTGAACACCTTTTTGGGGGGTGGGAAGGCGGAGGATAAAATATTGAATGGTTTATGGTCATATTATCAAAACAGGATGTTATCAGATGCCTCCTTTAGTTCAACATGGCAATTGAGACCATTGTGACCATGATCTGCATGTCCATGACCAGGGTAGAAGAAAAATGAGATCTCTTTCAAAAAGAAAGGGAAGAAAACTGATGTAAAATTAGGATACGTTAAAATAATTGAAATTTAGTGTTGACTCTTGTGTGACTTATGGAAATTTTGGTGTCGTTATGGAAGTAACGTAGCAAACATACTTTTCACTAGCGTACTTGATTTCTACCTCTACTTTGTCACTACATTGTTGATAACCGTTTATATCATTTCCAGAAAAAGGTATATTTGCTCTTGTTCAATAGAAACAAAAGCCCTTACATTTCATAGTGACTGTTTCGTAATTTGGTTTACCTTTACAAAGTATGTAGTGGGGTCACAATTTCGAAAGTGGGGGATCGGGAAGACGGCAACCAGAGATCTAGGGACAAACCTGGTGATTTCACAATGCTAATGTAAAATGGGAAACTTTGTATCGGAAGTGATTGAGGGACATGAGGGAAAGAGTGTGAGAAATGCCAATGCTGTTATGGGAAGCTCTACAGTTTATGATCAGTTTGCATTTACTAAACATGGTATAAAACGTAGTCTTGAACCGAATATCTTATGTAAAGCTAAGTTTACCAAAATATGAATCTTAGCCTCAGCTTCAGGACGTTTGGGTTAAAATTGTTCAGTCAACATGTAAAAGTCCTTATGAAGATTCTTGGAAGAAGTAACTTGAAATTGCCATGAAAAGACATTTCGTAGCTAAAAGCCAACGAAAACTGACAACAAAGAAAGCAAACTCTATGACAGTTTAGGCACGATGAGAAAAGTAATATCAAAGCTCAATAAGCTCTTAACAAAATCTTAATCACAGAGTACAGCTGAATTGACGTTTCAATTACGTCATTCCTAAATATGCCTGTTTGGGTACCAGCAAACTCTTTGCAATAACAAATGTCTTTACGAGGCCACCTCTGTTGATTAGAGAGAACTTCTCTTGTACAGCATAATCTTATCTCATTGTGGCCCGTAACATACTTACCCCCGCATGACAGGTAAAGAGCGTTCATTATTAACATGTATCATGTGGTAGATACAAAAAGAAAAAAAGAAAGAAAAAAAAAAAAAAAAAAAAAGGCGCACCTTGATATTTATTGAAAAACGGCCAAACCTCCTCTTATGCTACTCGCACGCTTTCGTGATGGTAAACACAATATTTAACGAGCCTGACTGATAGTAGTCACAATACCTACCAAACACGATGTGTAACGAACACAACACAATGAACCACGATCACAACACGATGAAACTTGACATCACACATATACGTACATTTACATGTATACAAAAAAGGGACCACCCCACGTGGTGAAAACAATACTGATAACAAATTTGCATATATGAACGTACCAAATTGACTAGTATCACAGCGCCATAATGAGTACGATAGAGGCGATATTGTCCCACCGTGGCCATGAATGAATAAAAAAAATATGTTGCTCTTTGTTGCAGAGTTAAAAAGGTTATTGGAATTATTTCTTCTTTGGAAGAACAAAAGAGAATAAAGTGCGTCATAAATTAGGACTGTATAAGCTTGCCCTATGGCCTCAAAGCTCAAGGTTGCTAAACGTTGATTCAGAGTCTGCTCCTACAATGAAAGGAATCTGGTAAGACAAATGTGTGGTGGAATAATCAGCGAAAGAGACTTTGTTTTTTTATTAGGGTTGAAAGCTTTAAAGGCTCCGTCAGTGGTTGATGATGGGGGAGGGGGATACTTTGTTAGATACAGCAGCCTAGCCCTAGCTTGACCCCTAATCTATAGTTAAAGTGTTCACATATGCGTTGACTTTTGGCTGCATCGATAACAAAATCCTGTATTCTATATAGGGCAATACAAAAAAAAAAAAGCAAGACCTTTAGAAAGAAACTTGTGATTGTGAAGGGAACGAAATAACCATCATGACTCTAAGAGGAATGTCAACATAATTTGGCGCGTAACGAACTAACAAAAGTTTCAACGAATGGCCTCCAGACAGCATGTGTTGCGATATGTAACTATAAAGTTAGGATTGCGTCGTATCGACAAAGTCGTTGTGTTATAATTTTAAGAGAATAAAGTTAATTTGCAGCGTCTAGTGGTATGTTAGTATTGTTTTAATATCGAAAAATACCATTCTTTCCGTAATGCTTCATTTTGCGTTACCTAAAGTAACCATACCTTCTGTGGAAATAAACTTGAAATGCGACGTTTTGGTCTTGTGTACTTTTCAATAAAGAACGTGTTTTACACTTAACCAGCCACTCTCTATGAGGTCGGCAAAAAGATTTTAAAACAGTGACACTCCTCCAAACAGGAAATGATGCTTCAAAGGGTTAACTCTGCACATGAGCACGTCCTGGCTTTCCAAATTTATCCTTTGTATTTCAAATACTTCAAATACGCTGCATGGAAGAAAGTCTCTACAAATGAACTAAAACATAACGATACTTTTTTTGTTTTGCTCCACAAAGAGCACCCTCTAGAGGGCTTGGATACCAGTGGCTTTGAGTCCCTATGCCGGGCTCTGCAGGAGTAATATCTAATTTCTCAGGACAAAGTATCGATAGGCTCGGTGCATGGAAATCACAAAATAGATCTACCAACATGAACAGCAAGGATTCAGCTGCTATTCAGTATGCAATGGGAAATGGAACGGGGAAGAAGGAGGAACGACCAAAGAGGCGGGTACTAACAAACATGCTTTTGAAATTGTTTGCTCTGTTAAGATGTTTAAGAAATTGGGGAAAGATTGAGTAAAGAGTGTGAATCAGTCAGTGAATGGTTAACTGAAAATAAATTATCTCTTCATTTGGGTAAAACGGGTTCAATTCTTCTTGCATCTAAAAAAACGTTTACATAGGGCAGAGCATATACAGGTTTCATGCTCTAGGAATAGCATTCATTCGTGCCACAAAATTACGTATTTAGGGGTTACTTTGGATCAGTCTTAGTCCGGTGAGAATATCGAAAACAAAATATTACAAAAAAGCTCAAATAAGTTGAAATTTCTGTACAGACATACTCGTCATTTTGACATGAATACTAAGAACCTGCTGGTCTTCGCCCTGATTCAATGTCATTTTGACTATGCCTGCTCTTCTTGGTATAGTGCTCTTAATATGAAATGGGAGGGTAGGTTACAGGTCATGCAAAATATGGTTATCAGGTTTTTAATGAATGTTCCTACTAGGACTCGTATTGGATATGATCAATTCAAGAGTATGGGTATGCTTCCGGTGAAATATAGAGTAGTTCAGTGAAACTTAATCCCATGCTCAATATTATTACCAATACCGCCCCTAATTATTTGAAAACTGGTGTTACTTTGACCCACAAATTTAACTCTTTTAATACTAGGTCAAGCATCATGTTCCAAGAGTGAAGGGTTTTGGTAAATATAGTTTTCTTTAAACTGCCATATCTGAATGGAATGACTTGCCACGTAATGTTCAGCAGTGCAGCATTCTTGCCTCATTCAAAGTAAATGTTAAGAAATATTTATGGTCTAAACTCGCTGGGGAAGGATGGTGTGACGTTGACTATTTTTTGTGTTTTCATTTTGTTTTGCATGTACAATAGCTCTTGCTTTATGTTTGTTCATCTGTATTTGTGTTTTGTATTGTATTTATTTGTGGGACCACATTGGAATTAAGTGCTATCACTTTACGTGTTATCCTAGGTGATCTTTTATATTATGTTTGTACCACATACATGTATAAAGTTTTGCCGAATAAATTCAATCAATCAATCAAACTGAAATTTGTGTCGTGAACCACACTCCAGTCATCTGTAGTAATCTCCCGATAAATGGAAACAACCATTATAACAGATGAAGCTTAAGTGAGCCTGGTACATTTTTATTGGGCTTTTTAACTTAAGTGATATACCTTCAAACTTGTGAAACAAAGATATGATTTGGGGTTTGCCTAAAAACACGAAGGAAGATGGAATATTCCTTTTCGAAAAATATGCTACATGAATTTCCCGGTCGCCAGGTTCATAACTCTCTTCATAATAGTGGGAGGACTAACGTCTTGAATTTGCTTCAACAGGTCGATCTTAAGAGCCAAGAACAATCGACTTTCGGTCGTGCATAAGGTGTGCATTGTAAAACGGTAACATGTGAAGCATTTTACTATAAGATTAAGCTAGCTATGAGTAAGCCGCACAAGGGAAATTCAGCGTACTTTCATTGCAGCCTGGGAGTCTCCTTGTCCATCTTCCAGCATCGCATTCAGATGGTTCGTCGTCATCAACCGTATAGCCAGGGTTGCAATTAAAACTCCTCACCACACCGTGTACTGGCTCCTGATAATCGATCCCGTCTAATGTATACGTAACAACACCGTTGTTTAGTGGTTCATGATCACAAGGAACTGGAATTACAATGAACAAGAAACTGAATATGAACCTCTCAAGTGTTCTACTGTGAATAGCTGGCAAGACCGCAAAAGTGTGTTGAGATTCCGATAAATCATTTCTACAAGGCTGCAACTATTACAAAAATTTGGTTCTGCAACAGCCATACTTGTGCATATCACGTATTCCAGGTCCAGCTATATGCATTCTCACAAGAAGGACGTCCTATTTAAAGACATGCTTCCTACATTTGTTTCAGACTGCGGTGATCTCAAATGACCTTTTCCTACATCACAACGTCAGCATCAGCCTTAGCTTAATATAGTAAGCATGTACAAATTTATTCTTTTACACTATCTTTTCTTCTTATGACTTTTGCTGATCTAAGATGACCATAGATACTTTCAAAAACCAAAGCTCATTAACTTTATTACGTCACCATGTTTTCTGTCTTTAAAGGTGCCGTTAAGGTTTTCATATCATAACCTCCAGCGACTTCAGATGACTTTCGAAATGCACGTAAAACAATGTAGCTTTAAAAACAATTAAGTAGTGTATGTAATTAACGCAAGTGTCCCGTCTTTAAACAATGAAAATAAAGTGCATTTTAGTTGAATGCCGGTTATTAGTTAACTGTTACTGAATATACATCTGTTACAATAATAAGTCGGGGATGCTATAAATATTTTACAGTAAATGCTTACTTCTTAAACATACTGGGTCGACTCCCGTCCAACTGCCACGTTCACATCTCTTCGTTTGACTTGCCTCAAATCCATGTTGTCTACAAATAAAATTTGCAATCGTGCCAGCTGTTTTACGACCTGCAGTAATTTCGTTCGATCCTGGAGGAACCTCGTACTGAACATCCATATTATACCGCTCTAAAGAGGCCACATAACATGGTTCTCAATAAAAAAAGAAGGAAAAAAAAACAGTTTTACGGCTATATGAAGAACGATATGTTTATTTTTGCCTTTAAGTGGAGATAATGGAATCTCATGAGATATGTGCAATTTTTTTTTATCTTAATATAGTTCGGATCTGGTTGCTATTACCCAAGATCAATATCCTTGTAATGGTTTTGCACCAAGTCTTTAAAATCACCTTAAGATTCACTTATGCGGTACATGATACCATGCTTAGTTTTCGTCTATTGTAAAAGTTTTTTATTACATAATTTCATGACTATGTGAGGGACTTTAATTTGCGTGTTTTGGCATTATCTAAGAAGTTTGCCGACATGGCCCGTAGTATACTATAATAACTTTGCCAAAAAAATTTCATGTGGAACGCGCAGGCATTATTTTGTCATGGAAACAAATTCAGGTCGAAATATTGAAATATCGAAACGGCCTGCAGTAGTATGATTTATAGTGTTATAAAACAAATCCTCAAACAGGCGGTTGTCCATTTTGCCATCTCCTCTTCATTGCCCCTCTGCCGCATATGGCCAGAAATGGCACTGTCCATGCCTGAAAAGTTCTATCTTAACAATTTTTCGTTTTAACATTCGCACTGATAAAGATGACAGAAAATCAGTTGAAAAAATCCGGGGTTTGAAGGAACAGCGGTCTTTGCTCAAACTCCTGCTTCTGCGTACTGCCTTGATAATTTTTGGTTTTTTTACTTCAACAATTTCAACAATTTATATCTCTATTACCTTCTACACATGTTGGAACGGTATCATTCCAAATACCGTTGTCGCAGGTAAGGGTGTGGCCTTCCAGCGTGTAACCTTCGATACAACGAAAATGTGCCGTTGCAGTGTGTCCTCTGTTTGATGTAAATGGTCCATTCTGTTGATACGTAACACTTCCGTGTGGAAACGGAATATATGGGCACGTAACTGTTTGAAAAAAAAAATAAACTAAAGATGAATCGTTTTGGAAACAGCAACAATGGAATGAAGCATCCGTTTTGATTAACTAAGCTTCAATCTGGTTGAGGATGTACATGGTAAAGCATTAAATTTTAAACATTACAAATAAAAAAAAAGATTCTTAGAAGTGTAGTATTAGATTGACCACGCCAACTCAAAAGCATGCGGCATAACTGTTTTCCCGAATTTTTTCCCTTTGGTTCAGAAGGAAGACAACGGAAGGAAATATTAACTCGTTAAATATTAATACCTACTAAGTCAACAAGAAAGCCTCGTTCTTTATGGAACAGTTCACTGATGTGAATAAAACCTAGAAAATCTTCCTAGATGTCACCCTTCCGGACTACATTTCCAAGACAAGAAGAGTCGCTACCGAATGTATTGTAAAAACAAGTGTTTCGCGACAATGAGAAAACTAAGTTTACTAAGTTTAGAAGAAAAACCTGTGTCACACCTTTTGTACATATCTATCATATAATTATAATTTCTGACAAAACAGAAAGTACAAAACTTGTCAAAAAGTTCATCCTGTCCTACCTTAAACCTAAACTGACAAGTAAAGTGTTTCATTCTCTCAAGATTTTTTTCAATAGTCCCCCTCCCCCTTTCAGTATTGTGTCCTCTTTCATCTTTAGCAAGTTTTTTGAGTCAGGAATTTGTTATATTCAGTTTTTATGGTTTTGCTGCAATGCATTTAGCCCAGGTATGCTACATCAAAGCAAGTAGTACTACATAAGGATTGTGTGCCATTGAAGAATTTCACAATAATATTTCTGCATACTAACTTAAAAAGCTCCAATTCTAACATTCTGGTTCAATTCTCAGTAAGGATTTCTGGCATACTAAAGACAGAAGTTCAACTTTAATGCCAACCACAATAGCTAACCTTAAACTTAAATATAAAACTTACAGAAGGAACACCGTTCTATTGCTCGTTTTAGAGAGAGTGCAGTAAAGAACTTCAAAATACTGATCGAATGATCCAATGCACTAAAATTAATTTTCCTAATTCTTATTATAAAAACCGTTAAGTAATAGTTAACTTGCTATAATTCGGGATGCAGTTTAAAGTCTTCCCATTTGAGGCGTAAATCTGAACAAACGTAATGGTTATTCTTCAATACATCTCCAGAGAGGAAACCACCTTGCCTAATTTGGCCACTCGATGACATTTTACCCACATTTTTCTATCGCCGTCTGGCTTCCAGGCGGCTAAACTCCTGCAATAATTTGAGCTCATACAAGTTGCGCTACAATAAACTAAAGATAATAAATAGAAACTACATTCATACCCGGTAATAAGATTAACTAATTAAGTGATTATTTAGTGGTGAGTGCGGAAACATTTGACAGAAGGGGAGGGGTGGGGTGGCCAGGCCGGAGGAGGGGTAGCCCTGCCGCTTGAGCCCCGATCCAAACCAGAACTTGTCCTGAAGAATTCTGGTACTTAGAATAAAAATGTCCTCAGAGTGAATGACATTATCTCCTATAGATCTTAATGTATTCTTAGGTGTTCAACTAGAATTCCTCTCTTGCTTCACGTTGTCAAGTCCAGAGCCAGTAGCACGAATGGTAAATTTACTCAGGAATTCAATCTTTAGTAACTGGAAGATGGGTTCTAGAAGATAATCTATTTATTTGATGATATCGTGCAACTACGTCAGAGATCTTTGACCAGAGTTTCGGTTTTGGATCTATTTTTCGAAGGAAAATAGCACATGTCAAGTTCTGTTATTCTGCTCGAAAGTGCTGCACTGTGCAACTGAGGCTCTAACGTGCACTATTTATAATTCATGAATACTATGGTAACAAGGCTTCAGATTGACCTCTTGTAATCTAAAGGACTGCTGACCAACGATAAAATGGGTCCTACAGTACTTATTCAGAGTAGGATTTTGTGCCTACTTGCAAAATTTGAATACAATGCTTACAAGATTTTCAAATTGACCGTTGTTTGCGTTGGTTGGCGTTTTAAAGTCCACTGAACAACATAATGTGTCAGAAAATATGCAGTATCTACGTGCAAAGGGAAAGGTCACTCCAACGTGAACCTTCTTACGCGATAGTATGTACCAGGTTTTCTAACTGTACGCTCTGTTGACTTCTTTTGGGGATTTAATAACGTTGAACTTGAACCTGGCTTTTTATGTCTATTGAGACAAAATACTCCATGGATTGAATGTAGAGCATTTACGTAATAAGAAGGAGACACCAACGCATTAAACGACTAATTTATTTACAGTCACAAATGTGAGTTGTTCAAGGAGGAAGCCGTTTGGCTCACTCTCATCAAATTGCATAATTCATGCCAGTCTTTCCCTTTCATTTCACTACATGAAAGATTCCATTTCCTACCTTCCACACATTCTGGCTGTTGTCGAGGATTCCAATTTGTCCATTGGCATGTGGCTTGTCTGGGATCTCCATCCAGAATTTTGTAACCGGGGTGACATGAATATTTAATGACAGTTTCCCGTTGGTGATAGGTAGAATGGAAACACTCATGTGGACCACTGTATGTGTAACTCGCTGTCAACCGAGTGTCAAGTAACGTCACAAAGTTACACCCGACTGAAAAGAGACAAAAAGTAATGAAAACAGGCATATCGAATGAAAAATCACGAGATATTTTATTAAGAAGTATGTAGTAACAACGCAAGTAGATATTTTATAAGAGGGAATTTTACAACTATCCTTTTTTGTATAATTAAGATAATCCAAAATCTCCTTCACATTAACTCAGTACTGAACAATTAGTTACTTATACCTAAGTGCAACGCAACGAAACAGTGTGATAAAAAGTGCTAGTCATAACAAGTGCTAATGAAGGATCTAGATACTGCAAAATCTTATGCAGTTTAAGTTAAAGAAGACGTCTGGCTCATTTGGAAAGCTACAATTACAATATTCTGATAACTAGAAATACCTACGTGGTACACACAGGTCTTGTGTGTCTGGTTCCCATACGCGATCATTGCATACTGGTTCTGTCTGTTGACATTTGAAGTAACCACTGTTGCATCGATATGTCAAACGAGTCCCGGGGTCGACCATTGTATTAGATCGACAATTCATACGATAGCTATTAAATAAAGTCCATGTCCCGTGTGAAGGACATGAAGGAATACGGCACTGGCCTTTAAAATGAAAGAATACAACATAAACAAAGATAAGAAAGAAATAACAAGCTGTTTTACGTACAAGAAATTATGATATCACAAAAATCATTGGATGATGTTGGTGGTAATTTCACTTGTTTGGGGTAAGTCCTGGTCAACACCCCAACCCCCCTTCCCCCAAAAATGTGTGCAAAATGCAAAACTTTTCACTGGGCGAATTTTAAGACACACTAAAGTACTTTATAATACGTTGGAAAAGAGGTTTCAGTATCTCTTTTCCCGGAAAATTTCTACTAAAAGGTAAATTAGAGATGGCTCTATTACAAAATGCTGTCAAAAACCAATAAAACTCAAAGTATACATGGTCATTTGTGAAGAAAAAAAGGGTAATATCATGACTTGGCTTTAAAAAGAAAAAAAAAATATCGAATGTTCTTCGCCAGTGTGTTCATGAAATTTTATTCACCCATCATTCAATGCGCATAAGGCGTTCATGACTATAAGGTTCACGAGAACTACACTTCCCACTATGTATTTTATTTTGACCTAATATGACGTACCGTAGGGATCACAATCCTAGTCAGCGGCGTATCACGGGTGTTCGGTTGGTTGGCTGCAAACTTCGCAGCACCATTTTAACGTATAGCAAAGGAAGGTCGGTACGCAGTGCTAGAGTACGGATTGTAAGCTTTTTATACGCTGTCAAAATGTTAGATGGGACAGTCATGTCAAATAAATCTTGATAGTGGACGAGTTATTTAGAGGACAGTGTACCTTGTCTTAAGAAACAGTTACAAATTTTGAAATTGAAGTCAGGGTCAAATTATTATCGTTATATTTTAGAATGAATACACTTCTAGTAAGGTATATATCAGCACATGAAAGTTAATGTAACTAAAATCACAAATTTCTATCAACTGTCATTTTGCATTTTTGGAGAATAAGAACTGATTCTCAACAGTTCTGATTTTCCTGAGAATCCAACAAGGCTCCCGTTGTGTTCACCACTGGCATCAATCTTTAAGGGATAGTAGTTGATTTCAAAACAATGCTAACTGTTCAGCATTTCTATATGCCATTTTTACTTTGTATCTATTATCAAGGGTACAATAAAAAAGTCAGTAATCTTTGACTAATTTTAAATCAACTTGACAATTTGGTTTGTACTTAAGCCATTGTGATCTCCTTCTTACATATATAAGCAGCATTATTCTAATGTTGCTGCTATCGGTAATAATCGATTGCTATTTCAGACTTTGTGGCTCGAAGTGCTGTTTAATAAAATTTTTGGGGTAAGTTTCGCAGGACCGCTAGCCTATCCTCCAAGTGCAGTGAATATCTTGACTGGTTTCGGACTGAACACGACGGACTATAAATAAGACAAAATCAACGAAAGGGGTAGTAAGTGTTACTATCGGTCTCACTATTAAGCTATTACTGTTAACATGTACTACAAGAAATACTTAAATTAATAATATCTTTGATAGGCTACCTCAATCAGGATTCAAGAATAAAATTGAAAGCAAGTTAGAATACCCACACAAGAGGCGCAGTCAAGGATGGAGTTTTTTGAGAATGACCCATCATAGAAAGAGAGTTGGGGTATTCTGGAGCATAAAAAATCTATTTAGGTCTACTGTGTCTTTTTGGTAACATAACCCAACCAATGTTCCCAAAATCCCGGAAAAATCGGACCAAGGCCTGATTTTTCCAATATTCTTAATCGGTAAAATATGCTGAATCGGTGGGCAAATATATATATATATATATTTATATTATCGAGATATAGTCTTACCTAGGCAAAGGGGTGGATTAGGAGACCATTGTTCGCGTTCGTTGCACGTGATGACACTGCTCCCCCTAAGTGTGTAACCTTGATCGCAAGTAAATCTTATTGTTCCTTGCTGACCGTAATATTCCAGGTCGGCATCTGAACGTCCATTACGGAGGGCTTCTGGACGACGGCACTGAATCACTGAAGGAGAGTTACAAATGAAAGCAGTAAAAATATTTAGGAAATCTAACATTGAAAGAAACTTTGTTTAGAATTCCTTCGCTACAAACTTAATTGTAAATCCGTGAAGATGATTAACTTAATGGTGACATGCAAGATCAACACTGGTATTTCAGTCTTGCTAACAATTTCTTAATAAATAACAGACCTCCAGTATAAGCATCTAAAAGATGTATAGAAAAGGGTAACTTATCAGTCAGTGACTAAACCGAAGAGACGGTAGTTATTTTAATCTAAAATGGGGAATTGAGAAATGGTCAGTTTGGTTGTTCAATAATATCTCTTTCAAACTGATTTTTAAATCAACTCCATTCGCTTTACAAGATTACACACATCTACATGTCGGTCGAAGAGCACTCCACGTGGCATTAGCTTGACATCTAATGGAACTCTGGCCTTCTAGGATGTAACGGGTATTACAGTCGTAGGAAACGATTCTGTCATAATAATAATCAGATCCAATTTTAAAGCCATCATCAGGTACGCCAGGATCTGGACAGCTTTTACCTGTCAGCAAGAAAAGAATATTCACCCACAAAATTAGTCAGGTGCAAAAGATTACATAATATTATTTTACATAAAACGAATGAATGAGCTTTGGTTGAAGTTCACTAAAAGGAGATTATATATGGTCATGAAATATTTAGTAAGTCACATTGAACAAAATTTAGTATTTAATCCACTCATCCACATTCACAAGCCAAGCACTAAGGGACAGAAGGTCAACTACCCCTTCTGTTAGTCCTATGGAGGTTGT
Source organism: Holothuria glaberrima (assembly GCA_009936505.3). NCBI lineage: Eukaryota > Metazoa > Echinodermata > Holothuroidea > Aspidochirotida > Holothuriidae > Holothuria > Holothuria glaberrima. The sequence goes on along the minus strand of WURT03019760.1, from coordinate 38,472 downwards.
CGATTTGTTCACGATTTTGTTTTTAGAATTCCTTGATCAATCTTAGAAATGCAAATGTCCCCATTACTTATAGTTGGCATTCAGCTTTTAGGTTTCTACAATAGAACATCACAGACTTTTCTAAGCGGTTGCATCTTACTCAGAACAAGGCATGAACTTTCAAGGTAGTAATGAGAATTCGCACAGAAAGTGCCCTTAAGATCTTTTACATTACATAGGAAAAGATTTCTCGTCCAACAATGTTGCAAAACTTCCAAGATGCTAAGGAGCATGTTGGGCTTTTCTAGTGACGATAAATCATACATTATTCTCAAATAAGGCGGAATTTTAAGCATATTTTTAAGTCTACGTCTATGGAAAACTTCCCTACACGCCACGAAGTGACATGGTTTTACTCACATACTGTGAGTATATTCATCTCGAGTTTGTGTTCATTTCCTAGAGATGATAGAAAGTCAACATTTGCAAGCCATTTTTGCAAAGACCAAGTCACGTCACGTCACATTACATGTCATGTGGTTAAGAAGTAGCAAGTCAAGTTTAGACAATAAGCCACATATTTTTAGTAGTCAACTCACAATTCATTTAGTCCCATTCCAAACAAGCTACTGCACTTTTTGCCCATGTAGAAGTGAAGTCCCAAATATGTCAAGTTGGTATAGGAAATCAGTTGTAAAATTAGGCCTGCCTTAAATTTTCTTTCGTCGCTGACATATTTGCGCTATTTGGGACAAAAGCCAAGCACACTGTACAAAAGGCAGATCGTTTACTGGTGTGGTACGAGTACTGCGAGTCAAAATAGAGATTATATGCGATTTAATTTAAAATAAGTACCACATGTAGCGCGTTTGCCTAAACTTAATTAGTATGTTGAACCTTTCTTTGAAACAAAATCAATTACCCAACCCCAAATTTCCAAGAGTGGGAATTAAGTAGACTGCAGAAAGAAAAACAAAGGTTGACAATATCTCGGAAAAAAGGCTTAAATTCAAACGTTAGGTTCAAAAGTAAATATTGCATTGGTTCTTGTCGTAACTATTCTTGACTTCGGTGAATAAGTCTTGCAGTTACTGGTGACCTGGCAAAATCAACACAAAAGGCTTTTTAACAAAAATGTCTTCATGCTGTATCCGAGGTACACAATAAAAAACCCGAAACAATACATGACTC
>WURT03019760.1:0-37202 GCA_009936505.3 Holothuria glaberrima | reverse complement strand
GTTCCAAGTAATGTGACACAAAACCCTTTAAAGTCCAAGTGCTAGTCCAAAAAGAGTGGTACGATTACAATTCAACCAAAAGGGAGGTTCTATGAATATTAGGATGAGAAGTTCATTAGACTGTTCAGCAACTCGTACTTATAAACAATGAGTGACGTGTAAGTTATTATCGCAATACTTAAAACTTTAACATTTAGAGTAAAATCAATAACACTTACAGTAACCTAAAGCTGTACGTTCCTGCTATGTATTCCTACTCAAGCAAAACAGAATATCAGATAAAAAATTGAGGCTCAATGCAATTAAAAGAACATAATTTAGGGTTAGTTTCAGTTTTCAGTTAAAAAGAGATTACATTTAACTTTTTCAATGTTATTGTGCTTAAAAATATTAAGAAATTTAAAATGACAATTTCCTCTAGTCTTGTCCTCCTCTCATGGGTATAAGGCTCCGAGATCTACTTTACACATAAAATGAAGGAAACGGGATGTAAGAAATCCTTATTGTCATTTCATTCTTATGAAATTTTGGCAAAAGTGGAAGTGCTCCCTTAAACTGAATACTGCTCAAACTAATGATTCACTTTTTTATCAAAATGTAAATTTCATTATACAAGGAGGGAAAATTACCTGATATTATTTCTACACACGAAATACTGTATGAATTGTTTACTACGAAAGTTTTATTTGTTACAGGGGCACAGGTCGTTTACTCAACTGCATAGATATTCGCAATTGTCCAAATTTACTACGCTAGACCAGTGTTGTTAAATTCATAGTCAATTTTTCAAACTTGTTAATCACTACAAAGCATTTGCTCTACACAAATGGCATTTAGAAGTCAATTTGTACTATGGTAGTCTTTGCAGTAGCTATAAATCTTGACGAAATGTTAATAACATATTAGCATTTATGACCTGTTACTTTTACATTCTGTGGACCCATTAAGAACATGGTATCATGCGATGGGTACAACTTCCCTGCGCTATAATAGGATTTCATTGATTAAGTAGTGAACACAAATCGTAATTTATCTATTTGATCACTTTTCAGTAAAATGTCATTTCAACCGGGAGCTTTAAATTTCATCTCCACAAATATTCAGGTAAATCTTTGTAGAATGCAACTTGCTAGGGAGAGGTTCAGTACAGATGAATAGATTGCAGATTAATTGTCTAAACACTCACGATGGCAGGTAGGTAAACTTCCGCTCCACTGTTGATTGGCTTGACAATAACGTCTCGACAAACCTCGTAACTCGTAGCCTGGATTACACTCGTATTCGACGTTGCCAAGAAAAACAAAACTTGCACCAATGCGACGGCCGTTTAGGACGTGTCCAGGATCACCGCAACTTTTCGCTGAGTGTAAGTAAAATAATTAATTACGTAAGTACATTTAGAATGTCAATTACTGTAATGCGGTACTGCTTACTGTCTTTATAGTATACGAGGCTCACATGGTTCCTCTTTTCATGACCTCAGATGACCTTTCCCTTCATAAAAGGCCAAAAGCAGTCTCCCTCTTAGTGTCACAAATATATATATATACATATATATATATATATATAATAAGTACAAAAAATATCCATAACCTCTGTTATGGAAAATTTTATTTTTCAAAGATCTCGGTTTTTAACCCCTGACTTTCACTGAACACATTGGGCTCTCAGTTTCTCATTATATGATAAATTTATATACCAAGTATCTATCATACCTATCTTCAGATAACCTTTGAACTCAACACTAGGTTTTATCTTTTGACTATAAGCATCCACATAGCAAGGATGAAAGCATTCATACACAGTGCCCATAGATGAAGTAATTACTTTGTATTTTATTTTTTATTTTGTATACCAAGTATGATATGTATCCATTATTGCTATCGTGTTGTATCACAAGCCAAGTGTCCCAACACACTTTCACATATACACTCATACATAAACTTGCTAGCGTGATTGCATAGGTTCTTTTCGCCGTCTGCAAGGAATTGAAAAAGGTTATTTTTTTGTAAAGTCTTCCAATGTGATACATTTTTGAACTTTAATTGCAAGTGAATCACTGCCTTTGGTAGCCTTAATTCAATGATTCTCTGAATTGCCTACCCGTACAGCTTAAGAAACTGTGAATGTTACACAAATAATATCAAAGCATAATGAAGTCTCACGTGAACATTGAAACTGTAGTTCGCTCCATTCATCTCTATTACATCTTGTCAGCGGCAGATATCCTGATCTGTAATATCCAAAGTTGCATCTATAAAGCACAGTATCGCCATGTATATAATAAGCTTTGGTTCCATTGTGGGCACTATTTGCAACCTCAGGTGGCTGACCGCAGCGTACTTGAATTACCGACAGAGAAAAGAATTTTGAAAAGACGTTTATAAAAACAGTTCAAAACGAGTACCGTAGTTGCACTTGTCTATTGTGGGACCAATCAAGGATTTACTAACATGGTTATGCAAATTTAACCATACAATATGACATCGTCTTTTCTTAATGTAAGATTCTCGAGAGTTTTTAGCCACGACCTACTTTCAGTTAACTTTACCGTAATTGCTAAAATAGCCAGTCGAGACCTATCCGTGCGGGTGAGGCTCATGCATTAACTACCGTATTTTTACAGCAGTCAGAGGCTAATTCGAAAATTGTAAATACTGCGGAGTATATCAAAAGGGACAAAGCGGACCTCAGTTCAGTTGTTGCGATGGAGAGACCGAGGTCACGAAATTTGATATTCGAAACCCTCCAGATTGTAAGACATCTCCTTATTGGAGCAGGGAGGTGTAAGGAAGGAGATACAACCAAAGCTTTTCAGACGCTGCCATTGGATTGACAGGTCTCTTTGTTCCTATTGTTGTCTCTGTTTACCAACCCTTTAAATGATGATATCGTTTCTTTTCAAGTAATCCCGAAACAAAGGCCATTGTTTATACATGCTTTTGAAGCAAGGTTTGTTCCCACTAATGTCCAAGCTTTAATCAGCGTTTTCAGTTAAATGTCTCGCAAGAAACATTTAAATAATGTACCTCACTTGTGCCCCTACGGTTTTATACGTTACCAGCTGGAAGCATTTTTCAAGCCTATACGAAAAGTATTTTGTAACGAAATTCTTATCTGAATTTAAATGAAGTGTTATCTGGCGCGACGAATTACGACGAAAGGTTAAAAATTCACATTTTTACATGACGACTGGTAACGAAAAGTTAATGAGGTTTAACGTTAGGAGTATATCCTCTCACTGTCATTTTAACAATGCATTACTGATCCTGGTCGACGTCAAAGAGTCTATAGAATGCTGGATCTCCTTTCCAGCACCTCTCTGCTCTAATCCTAGCATATCCCTGATTAGATCAGCTTTTTACCGGCGGTGCTGCAGCTACAATGTGTGAGTTGCAAGTATTGTAGAACATTTGACATTGCAAACACTCTAGATCAAAGAAATTCAAAGAAGATACTGACAAGTTTACATGGTAACCATGCTGCTTGACTATTTCGCCTTCGAAGATCAATGTATTCTGGAACATCAACCCTTCCATCCATATGGTATCTGCGTCTCGTCAGACTGTAAAGATGAGACAGTGCTTAGACAGAGCTACCATTCTTTTCGCTCATGTCTTGTTTTAAGTTATATGTTATTTGTAATTGACATAATAATATCCTGTAGCCTTTTAAAAATAATTCACCATAAAAAAAATACCTCTTGGTACGCAAGTTAAAGGATCCCCGCTCCATTGGCCGGAACCAAGGCATTTTCTTTCATTAGAACCACCCACTACATTGTGTCCGTTGCGGCACTCATACCGTGCAATGCTTCCAAATGATCTTCTGTTTGGTGTTATGCGCACACGGACAGTTTGGTCCGATGACAGATCTTCACAGTAGTTTGTTCTGTCTGTAAACAAGAACTTCAACTATAAAAACTATTTTAGAATGAAGCTTGTTGAATAAAATATCCTTGTAATAAAAATATTACGAAATAGAAGTAACTTATACCACAGAGATATGAACGGATAAAAAACACAGTGGAGTTAATGTAAACATGGGTTATATTTTTATCATAATTGTTTGACACAGCTGTACATGACCTCTTTTTGTCTCTTTCACATCTCTTAAACATAGCTTCTGCCATAATAACAGGAAACTCAGTAGCTTAATGATAAAAGCACATCCCAAATGTTGACCTACCTACTTCACTTACTTCTTAATATGTTTTCCTGTGGTCTATTTGTTATATGCTGTCCTGGTGTGTTCTGGTGTTACATTTGACTATCGGGTACCATCTTTACATTCTTTAAGTTACAATCATACCTATTGGAATGCATGATAGTCCACAAATATCGTCGCAAACACAAGGTCTTCCACGCAGGCAGTCACTATCTCTCTCACATTGTCGCATACATCTCCGGTTTTGATTCTGAATCTCTTGGTCGTTTCGTTCACACTGCCCACCTGTAACTGAAAAACCACATTACTTTTATATAATAGCGGCAAACATGTTACTTTTCACGACAAGTAATTATGTAATATTTCAATAGATTGTGACTGATTTCCAGTTGAGGACCACTTCTCTCAATCGAACTTGTGTCAAATTTGAAAATGTCGAACGTTTCATGATTTTTTCGTTATTATTAATTGTATTTATGGTAAAATTTACCCTGCTGCGCTTCGATAAGTTACATCATCAATTATTTTAAGCAAACTCTGATCTCTGCCTCCACCTACCGCTCTCCGACTATAAAAATGGTTTATCTAGTTCATTTCATATTATCCATATATTCAAACAACGACTTTACGGGACATGCTTCTGAAAGGTTATGGCAGGAATTTCTATGCATTCACTTGTTTGAATTAAGTATGTATGGTTTTTTGACAAAGGTCAGCTCTTTTGTAAATTAGAAAACTGTGCACTTCTCTTCGGTACCCCGAAAAATGAAAACTCTGGATTCACCCTTGCCAACTTTGCCAAACCTCGAGGGGGAAGAGGCGCGCATTGTAATATTGGAAATGACCACATTAGCAAACGGATCACAATGTTAGCAACTACTATACTTGTGTAAGCTATTTTCTTTCATTCTGCTTTGTACCGAGTGGAGCGTGAGGCGGCCTTAGGTTGGTAGACTTTGGCATGTCCCGCGACCAGTGCTGTTTGCCAGCATAGACTACCGACACGACCAATACTCCACTCTACTCCCTTTGATGTTTTTTTTTATTTGCATAGTTACTTCAAGTAAAGTCAAGTTCAAGTAAAAATGATATTAACAAAAAATATGCACAGATAGGTCATTTCAATAATGCAATAAAAACTCATGAAAGCTTTTACCTCAAATACGACAACTTTTATTTTTCTAATTAGTTTAAATGCTGCTATTAAGAGCACTGATAGAGATCTCAAGATCCTTAGAAGAAATATAAGTTCAGTTCAGTTCAATTCAGTTAATTTAGTTTAAAGCCATCTTAATACAGGAAATGCCTGAAATATTGTTTAAACCGGTTCTTAAAGTTGGTTTTTTTTTCTTACTTTGCGATTTAAAGAGGTTTAAGGTCCCAAAAACTTTCTACGGTTTCTGCAAAACCAATGAATTTAATATGCATGGAAATCTACTGGTTTTGTTAGATGTATTTAAAGGGGCTTATTGAGTTGGTTCACAAAATTCATGATTTTTTTCACACCTGTTGAATTTTACTCACATCTTGATGGTAAATGATCAAACTAAGAGATTCTGCACATCTGACTCACAACTGAAATGGCAGTGATGGGGTAGTTAATGATTCAAATTATTCATTTAAAAATTTGTGACAGGACACGTTTTACCGTTACATAGTAATCATATACAATCCCTGTCCACAAGAACTATAATATCTCACATTTTTGGTATCCACAGGAAGTAAAATATGAGAAATGAGACTAATAAGAAGCATTGCCATACAATGATTTCTTTCAAACTAATCACAGAAATAATCCATACCAACTCAATGAGCCCCTTCAATTGTTTCCTTGAGGAAACAATCGACAAACAATCGACAGTGCTTCACAAAGGGAGTTTGGTGGGGTTACTTACACAGATATTGGTAACGTTCATTTACCAACTATGATATACATCACCTTTCACTTTGTTGGATATTATGTTTATATTGTTTCCTCGTTTGACCACTGATGACATTATGTGATTCCTAACTTTCAGCAAAACATTGAAGTTGTTACCCTCAATGTAGAGCATGAATGTGCTTCGATCGTGTCTAGGTATGTGAATGTGAAATTTTTGTAGTCTCACCTGTTATAAGTGGCCCTGTGAACTTCTGGCAAATTGGAGGCGTTCCACCCCACGTCTGGTTCGCTTGACAGATACGGGCAGCATTTCCAACTACCTCGAACCCGTTGTCACATGAATACGTAGCTTCTGACCCTATAAATCTTCCACTTGGATCAAATACAACGCTTCCATTCCCTGGTTGAGCTAGATTAGGACACGCTGTTAGAAACGAAATACTTTCTTAAAGGAATCTCTGCTTACACATGGATAATTTTTTTAGTGTTGAAAGCGTGTATTAAAGGGAAATAATGTGTACAAAATGCACCAAAATGCAAACGAGAAAATACCTTTACTCTTTATTAAACTGCTCAATCTCACCAATTAATTCTAGCGACAGCTTATCTCTTCAAAATATTATGCATTACAAGTGTATCGGTGGTTGCATCTTTTGAGTTTAAAGTTTGGGTGAGAAAATATTTGCATTTCTTCCTGTGAGACCCTTCAGTCTTGAACAGAAAGAGACGGTACTGCCTTATTTTGAATTGTCTATCATTCTGTGTCTATTAATATTGGTTTCTTAAATATGAAAACTTTCTGTAAAATAAACGTAGTAAATTTTAAGTAGATGGTGCGAGGAAACTTGAACAAGAGACCCTTTAGAGAAAACGAGGTTGTTTTTGTATAACTTTTTTCTTTTTTTTTTTTATTTTGATAACAACCCGCAAGAAAAAAAAAACCATCATACCACGGAGGTTTGTTATACTTTGGAGGCCATGGTAAATATACACATGACAAAATTATGGAAAAATTAGGTAAAAAGGCAATGAAAATGGTCATAAAAGTTTACAATTACCAAGAAGATAGGTAAACAATAGAATTAAAATGGAAGAAAAAAGATTAAAAGATAAGGTAAGGTAAGAACTAACAAAAATCTGGGAACTGGAACTAATTCCGATTAGAATTATAAGCACAAGACCCTTCTATATTGTATTAAGTCCATTTGGATGGTTTGTGCAAAGTTGGGCCATCAAGTAAGCCTCTCTTTTAGCTAATACAGATGCAATGTTAGAAATATTGAACATTTGTTCAATGACAATGAACCCAATTTGTTGAAGGGTATGTCTAAATGAGTTAAAATGGACAGTTAGTTTACAACGAGATTTGTTTTTTTTTTCATACCTGACTTGTGGTTGCGAAACCTAAATTTAAAGGGGTTGAATGTAGATCCTACATACTGTAAACTGCAAATTGTGGACAAATTGGGTGATTTGACCTGGAATGACTCATCTGCAAAACAACAACAGTGATGATGGTTCATCTACTCATTGTGTGACACCTATATAGCACGTATGATATCACTGAAGTTTCCTGTACCGAATAAAATGTTTACAATTTTAGAACCTGTTGACCTCTGATGATCCCCAAAAGGAAACTTTCAAGAAAAAAATTATAAAGACCGTCGAGTCGATGGTTCCCACCTTTTTTGGACATAACATTCCAGACTTCTTCGAGACTTTCAGGGTATTTTATCATTATTAAAAGTCTCAGTTCCGATGCTTTTTCAGAGCATTTAAGCTTCAGATATTCTCATATCCAAGGGGAGGGGGTAGCGGGGCTCTACACATAGATAAGCTAGCTAGCTCAAACCATAGATGGGCTACAAACAGCTTACCATAGATGACCCAAGGATAGTGCAAAGTGTGTAGTTCCAACGACCTTTGGAGGCAAGTGCAAATACATTTCGGGCAGGGCGAATAAGTTTATCAAGTGCCCTATGGGATATTAGTAAAGCTTCAAGACTTTCGAGCTGGGGAATGGTATGCCCACTCACAACCCAGGAAATGTCTCCCCCAAAACATTTGAGGATTTTAACTCATCCTACCTTTTCTTTCTTCATGCATTTAGCTTAGTATTTAAGTGTATAGACTTTTATTGTCCGCACATTTGGCTGAAGAAGGCTAAATAAATAGCCGCAAGCTTCCAACAACCCTGTGCTTGAGCATTCATTTCTTGGAAGGTAGCTGAGTTTCGTATTTTCGATTCCATGTATCTTTGTGTTACCTACTCTGTGGATCTTCATATCTTTAGAGACCATACGTATCCTTCCAAGCCTTCCCGTTTGCAAACCAGTTTGTTTTACTTGAAAATGTGTAGTCCCCCGCCCTGTCCACTTACTGAGTTAAAACAGGGAGATTGTAACAGCTCCCCGGCATTTGGCCTCGTTGTCGTCAATTTAATGGTATCACTAGACGTCGTTTATTTCATCTCTTCAGGAAGCTAGCATATAGTAAAGTAATACTCTTACTCTATGGAACAATAATGTAGTTAATTGGTTCAGGAAATTATCCCAAGAGAGAATTATGTTTAAGATAAGATTCTTACAATTGTGCTATAGGTAAGAGTGTTATCAATTCTGTATACTGTATATCTCACTCAATACTGAAAGTTTCAAAGGAATTTAAATACCCTCTTTAGGATAATGCGTTACTTTTAAGTGACTTACTTTTCCTCAAGCAGACTGGTCCACAGCGTCCATCACAAATGCACTCTCTGTTCTGTTTTCTACACGTGCCATCTGTTCGACATGCCCTCTCACAGTTTCTTCCGGCAGCCAATTCGTCACGCTCGTGTTGGCACTGAAGTTGTGCTATTAAGAAGTAAACAAATATTGCTGCCTGTTTCTCAAAATATAAAAAGATTTATTTTGAATTGTTGAAAGCAATCTTATTTACACACACACACACACAACAGTTAAAGTAAACCACTAAGAAAGGGGAAAAGCATGTAAAGAAGTTGTACTTGTAGAAGGTGTGGGTTCCTTACACCCTGTTACGAGCAGAGTTGTGCGGAGACTTTGCATAGCTTATGTCTGTCCAATAAACATTGATGTACATTCACAAGAATAAACGAAATGTACGCTAGTATCCTTTACTTGTGTCTTTGCATTCATACTCGAAAAAGCAGATGAAATATTTTCCATTCACTTTTAATTTTGACTATCCCTTTTCCTTCTTGTCTCCAAAGATGACAATCATTTTGTGTTCAGAGGCAACTTAACTGTCTCTGTTTAATAGGTTTGCAGTCATTTCAGTAGTCGAGGAATCTTCTTTGGACCCTAAAATTTAGTTTCCTCTTGAACAGTTGTTTAAAAGGGACAGTTTTTCATAGCATTATTGAACCGTTTAAAAGTAATCAAATAATTATAATTTACAGTTTGACTAAATGTGGCCATATTGCAACGCAGCAATACTGATTGACCAATCCCACAAAAAGCCCCAATGCACAAAAGCAGACAAATGCGTCCGATAACTCACTGCTACAAAACGTTCGAAGGTGAGATTGAAAAAGTGCACATTACATGTGGCACAGTTAAATGCGTGAATTTAAATCCATCGTATCCACTCGTAGGGAAATACGATACAGTTAGGCACGGGTAAGGTCTCCGATAGCTGCCAGAAACATAACCGCGCTTCACAGGTAAACAGACCACAGGGTATGACATCGATGTGGGAATTGTACTCAACCATCTCAATGCTATGTGTAAGGCACAAAAGCTATTGTGAAGGGTGATAAATTTTCTAAGCTGCTACATTAAAACATAAATTGCTCTGTCATTGTGACATAGGTGTAAAAATACTTGGTTTGATGTTTTCTTCGCATTGCTTTTATTATATTTTCACTCAACACTGTTTTGAAAGGTTTTTCTTTATCTTACTCCACTGTCTAATAATATACCTAAAAAAACTGTGCTTAACTTCTTAACCCTGGTGCTACAATAAAAGATTATGTCTGAGACATTTAAAGGTTTCTTAACCATGAGTACCCTTAACAGTTGGGGATCGCAGATATCATATGACATTGTCAACTAGAGTAGCTTAAATAACGTCTTCCAAAATAGACGCTTTCAGGGCATTATGCAAGAGGTAGTGTCATGTATTGTCTTTCAAAAAGAAGAAAAACGGCTGAAAAAGGAAGCGAGTTTGATGAAACAAGGAGGAAACATGGCCCCTTCATTTATCCCTTTCTGGACCTAAAGCGGTACTTTCTAAGTAGCAAATTTACTCACTGAAAGGGCGTTTAATATGCGACTAACAGAATTCAAATATGACGAATAATTTGAACACATTGTTGTCTATTAAAGCTGAACTCGTACGAACAGCATATCGAGCTTCTACAGTGAATGTGAACTTGGGAGAGTCTAACACACAACATTGAAAGATATTTCTAACATAAAGGATTAGTCTATTTCTGTCTATTTCTATACATTTAAAAAACCAGATTTATTTCTTCGAGAGGGTGGGGGAAGGGCAGTTGGAACATAAAAAGGGCAATTAACATCATGCCCCGTGGATGCAAAAGTGTTAGCATTCGTTCTTGTAAGCAGCATCAAATATATTTACCAGTGACCGATCAGTGAATTCTGAAAGTCAAATCTGGTCCTAAAGAAATGCGTTATGCATGACCAATGTCGACCTCAGTCCAGCTTAAAGGGCTTGAGGATGAGGAATTACCAACACTCTAAAACAAAAAGGACGCAAAGGCTCTAGTGTGACAGTGGAAAGGTCACAAATTGTAGCTTGAAATCCATTCTCTAAAACAGACATTCCCGAAAAATCCTTATTACACTCTACACAAAACCCGTTCCCAACTGTGATTCTGCACCTGGAGTCCTGTTGGTGGAGCTATATATGCAAACAGGCGTGCAGAGAGAAATTGCTCCATGAACGTTAGTTACATGTCTATATTATAACGAAAAGCCCTCTGCTGTCTGTAACGCTGCGTTTGCGAGATGCATTTTTCTTGGAGGTGGTTGTGTCAATTCGGTAGTGGTTACACTTTTAATGTATACTGTTTACTATTGTAACAGTTTAAACTGTCTAGCCCTGGACGTTTGCTGTCATGGATATGGGAAGGGGAACCGCTAGCAATTTCTCATGTTAAAGCTCAAGGTGACTGATCAAAATCAGGGAAAACATGCTTTGCGTCTTACGCATCTTTCCAACGATGGTCAAAAGTTTTGACTCCGATTGCTTCTGTGTTGTACGACAAAAACTAGGAAACAACCACGCTATTGCTAACAAAGTTTTTTTTGAGACAACTTGTAAAGTATCTTTTGCTTTATCGTAAGAAATGCCAGTACTATTTGGCTGTTTGAGCTGTAGAAGCAACTAAAGCAACATTTTTTTTTTCAAGCGTTTAAAGGAAGTCACACTTCTTTAGGGTTTTAATGTAGAATCCGTTTTTCATGTGAGAAAAAATACGTTCAAGCGTCTGGCGACTAATCGTAGTTGAGGATAACAAACATTTTCGTACATTTTCAGCAAAAAACAATGAAAAAATACCATAAGAAAAAAGTCGTAATGGGCTTAACCCTCATATGAAAATATTCCGGAAACCAAAAGTTATTACCTGTAGAATAGGGGAAACTTTAAAACAAATATTTTAGTGAGATTCAGATTTTACACGCACGGTAAGAGCAAGAGGGAATGTAAAAAATGTTAAGTCAATATCCCGAGGATGCATTTTGTTTTCCTTCTTTTCTGCTATTCCTTTCTTATTTTTGATTATTCTCCCGACTGGTTAACATATCGACTGCTTCGATAGCGCAATACCATGAGAAAGTTTGACAAACTTGAAACGCTTACTGGTGTACTATAGCTTCGTTGACGATTTAGAAACGTTTTATGTTAAAAAGGTTTTACTGAAGAAATGTGAACTAATAGTGCCACAGCCTTCACGTATTCCAACGTCACCAGCTCCCCTTTTCTTGTTTCTTCTAGTTTTCATCTTTCCCATTTTTTCTCTTCTCTTTCACTTATTTCTCTTTAATACTTTTCTGTATTCTCCCTTGTTGTACGAAGGTCATGAACTCAGAAGCGAATCTAACTGTTGTGTGTTACTCAGCGCACAATTACCAAGGGGTAATATCCCGAGGATGCTACCTTCAATACAAGTGATTTTCAAACTTTTTTCTTGATAAGAGCTAAAACAGAGAGAAAGAGAGAGTGTGCTAGAGCGATTGCCGTATTTGAGAAAATGATCTTACACGCAATCGAAATGACACCAGAAGAAAATTAATCTAGTCTGCAAGCACCACAATTTTGTCAGGATTCAGTATCTTTAGAAGCGGGTAGTTTGAGTATATCTCATCTGGGATGCAGGGGCAACAAAGACGATTTTGGAGCATTTACGAGGTAATGGAAGGCATTAGGCAGAATAATTTTAATATACTCCACAAGTAACCCGTGAAAGTGTTCTCCTGTGTAATAGCTTAACTGTGACTAACAATGGGTTGCTTTAATAACGCGTTCCAAGGCTGCCATGATACTAGAAGGTGGCGCCGCCTCCCCAACAATACGTTTATTATCCTTTCAATAAGCCACCTTATCATTTGTAAAGTGTTCCTTAAGATGTTAATAAAAGCGGTAAGGCTAATTTATTGTTAGGATAGCATGCTGACTTGTCAAAGCAGATTACTCTCTTGTGAAGTCCGTCACCATGATAAAACTGTTAAGATAAGCTGCTAAAATTTCATGACAGATACTCATCTTCCCAAAGTACATATTTGGTGTGGGGATACAACATTCCCAGTTGTTGATTCCTCTTTGATTGACATGAAAGTTTGAAAATTCAAAACATCTAGACTAAGCTCACTTCCCACACAATGCAGGGAGTGTGATCAGATTACACATTTTAAACGTGTATGCTAACCTAACAGTCTGGTAGCCTGTGACAGAAGATTTCACCTTATACCTTACAGAAGGTTTGACGCCTTGAAGCTACATAGGCCATCTAAGTCATTTACAAAAATGTGTAAGATTGGCCCAGCTGGTGGGTCTAGTGCCCAGCCCCCCCTGAAAAGCCCCCGATAGACGGTTGAATTCACCCATCTCTTACATGGACCAAACTTAGTCAAAAAGGGATTAGTATGACACGTCATTACAAAAAGGCAAATCTAACAACATTTCCGGTTAGGAAGGTGTTGTAAAACCCCCACAAAGTGCCCCTTCTCAGATGGTTGAATTCGCTCTATCTCTTACATGGACCAACCTTGGTCAAAAGAACGTAGTATGACACGACATTACAAAAAAAAAGCAAATCTAACAACATTTCCAGTAACTTGGAAAGGTGTTTTAAGACCCTCCCCTTACAAAGTGACTCGTTTAGACGGTCAAATTCACCCCATCTAATATATGGACCAAACCTAGTCAAAAGAAAGTAATATGGCAGGACATTACAAAAAAGTAAAATCTAACAACATTTCCAGTAGGGAAGGTATTGTAAGACCCCCCACAAAGCCCCACCCTACCCCTGCATGCCTAATTGGTTGAATTTACTCCATTCAATACATGGGCCAAATTCTGTACAAAGAAAGTAGTATAGTACATTACAAAACAAGAAAATTGAAAAAAATGTGGGGTAAGGAAGATGTCACACCCTCACAAAGCCCCATCTGATGAAGAAAGTCCTGTATGGCTTACCATACCAAATTGCATGGTGTTATTTGTGTGACAAGCTGTACGAAGCGATAGACCTTGCAGTGTGGGTTGGATGAAAGTTGCAGATGAAGTACAATGGTGAAACTTAGGAGTGCTTCTTTTTTGGTAAGTTTAAAATATCTCCATTGGTAATACATGCCACATTTATCCTTGAGGTCTATAGTACCTATGTAATAAATAACAGCATTATAATAACATGTAGTTTTAGCACGTGTATCCTTTTTGTACCTGTTTTGAATGATAAACCTCAAAATGAACTGTTTGAATTGTCAAGTTCCTCCTATATTAAATAATAAAGCACTATTTTCGATTATAGTAATTCAGGATTTGAAGGCAGCTGTTTAACGACGCTAAGCGACCACAGATGTGGGAGAAGACTATGTGGCTTATGAATTACAACTTCACGTCAACAATTAAGATCAAATTTTGATTTCAAATTTTGAATTCGAAAGGTAAGTTCAGATGGGAAACCCGTAGATTGCTCTTGGATGAAAAACCCACCTTACTTTGACCCGGCCAAGTATCGAAACCTGCACCTACCGTTGCCAAGCTTCATCGCTTCAAATGCCACCGTGCCGCTTTTATCCACTCGGACACAGCATCGGTTTATATAGGTCTAACTATTAACCATATAACTTATTATTGTATAATATATATAACTAACTGTTTTGCCAGACTAGCCCTGAAATACTTGGGAAATACGAAACGCTGTATTGGACATCCAGTCGTAACTGTTTTACTATTGTTATCATAATAACATTACGTTAAATGTAGTCACTGTTTCTGTTTATATGCTTTATACGTGTCTGGCGCTTTGGGAAAAGCTATGAAAAGCTGTAGTGGATACCCAGCCTAACAATATTGTTACATTTATGTGAATTCCCTTAACGTAAGTCCAGTGGTTTATGCTCATAAATGCCCACATGCAATTTTATTGTTATTGAAATGTAAAAATGTTCATATCTATTTGAATTTTTTTGTTCCTCCTTTATTTCAACTTTCTTGTCTGAATACATATATGCTCAATCATTTAGCTTGACAAAATCAAAATTGCAAATAAAAAAGGTTTATATACAGGTACTGTTACAGATCCTTTACAAAAATATACAAAATTAACACCACAGAGGATCTTAGTCAACGAAGAGTTCCTGACAAGTGTGAAAAACTTCGCAGAGTTGTACAAAATCAACTTTCCCTTTGTTCCGCGTCTCTTTCTTTGGGAGAATACACTTCTCGACGGATAAAGCAAACTTAAATTTTAAAACAAACTCATAAATCATTGCTTTATAATCTTTTCTATAGCAATCATAAATATAAGATTTCATATGAAAAATTAAAAAGTTATATGGGTGAGTTATGTCATTTATGTAACCAAAGTAAAAAATCTATTTGAAAATTACTTGCAGGTCATTAATCTTCTCCCAGCTCGGACTTTTTGCTAGCTGTTCATTTACTATCCTTCGTGCCGTGGTCCGGTGTTACATTTTGCACACTACATTGCATTTGAGAAGGTCATAACTATAATAACTGAACACCTTTTATTAGTCTATGATCAAAAGAGAATAAAAAACACATTGAACTGATGCGAGATTCTAACCAGTGACATCTGTTCTCCTTGTTCCGCGTTTTTACCAACAAGCAATATTCATTTAGGTGATTACAAACAGCCAATACATCCATGCTGTTATTATAACATAATGCTACCTGACGTTATAATTATGAAGCACAGTGATCTTATTTCCAATGTTATGAATGGCATTTGGCTTAAATGATCCTTTTCAATAATGTAATCCATAACTCCTAGGTACCTTGGGAGAACAGTGCCAGTGTACTGAATGGTTTACCCATATTAAAGAAAAATGAAATAAAATAAATTGCTATAAACAGCATCTTTTGTTTGGGTTGTGACAGATGCTTACATCAGTCACAAAGGAGTTTAACACAGGCCTTTGGATGGCGAGGACGGTGAATAAAGTGTATTTAAAAATCACATAATTTCCATGAGGGTTAACTTGTTTTTACACATTACATAACATAATAGAACAACTTTTATTAAGTTTGATTTTTTTATTGTAGCAGAAGTATATTTAGTGGATGACTCTGAACATGAAGACAAAAATTAAGACGAAAAAAGTGACAGCGACAGCGAAAGCAGTGAAGGCAGTGAAGATGAGGAATAGCAAATCAGCCTACAAATGCATTAAAGGGAATATTGCGTTTGTTTACAGAAAATTTTCCTATTTTTTTAAAATAGTATTAGTAGATACAAAATGATAGACAATTCAAAATAAGGCAGTATGGTAGCTTTCTTTTCAAGAAATAGGGCTCTCACAGGAAGTAATTTGGTTTTTTGTTGCACAAAAGTAATTTGTTCACCCAAACTTTCAAAAATTCACATCATGCACCACGTGTTACTTTTGTAATGCTGAATGTTTTAGGAGATCGCTATTGCTAGAGTTTATTGGTGAGATCGAATGGTTTAATAATGATTAAATGTAGTTTCTATCTATGCCATGTTAGTGCATTTTGAACGCAATATTTCCCTTTAAACAAATACAGCTATGATTTGGATTGACATTGTGTACAAGGGCTCTTGTCTATACATTCTATGCAGAATAAGTGAATCACCATGGAGAAGTAGGTTAAGAAAGTGACAACGATGGTGAAAGCATTAACGAAGAGTTATAAAAACCAAAATCATACATTGAACCACACAAAGACAAACATTTCAACGACCTAAGCAAAGACAACATTTCATCAAAATTACTAAATAGATACCCATATTTACCAGCAATGACAGAATGGATTTAATCCACATATATTATTAAGGACTCTTTCCTAAGGTCTCTGCACAAGAAAGAGGCAGGAACGCAAATTTCTTCAAAGGTATGTGAATTTGTTTGATCAGAGCATGGTAACATCATTTGATCCAAAGGAGCCAGCTGTCCTGCTTCAGTCAATACTGCAGAACCATTTAACACGTGTATATTGTTTAGGCACCCTTTTTACTGAGGGGCTCGTAATGTAATCCATGACCAGGTTCCCTATTAATAAAAAAGGGTTAAACCTTCTCTTTTTCGATTTTAAAGAGTGAGAGTGAACCGTCGGACTACTCTTTACAAGTAGACTCTAAATGCACTCTTTTGGAGTGAATTTAAAAAAAAAAACACTCAAAAAGAGGAAGCTAACTCACTCTTTAAGTAAATTTTCACTCTTTTGCAGTGGTTCCTTAGTTGACTCTTCAGAATGGAAATTTCAATCCTTTACATTAAGAGAGTTGATGCTGAACAAGCTCTCCTAGCTTTGACGCATGCTTTTCATGACTGGAGGGGCTCTTAGAGGATTTCTTTACTCTTTCTTTCTTTTGAGCCTCAGTGGAAGGAAGGTTCTGACCAAACCTTCCCAAATTAAGATAATGCCAGATGTTTCTTTTCCATAACGTGCTGCAATACTTTATTTTGACAAGGTTTGGTCCATGTAATAAATTGAAAAAATGAGCCAGATACGGAGTGGGGTTACTGTAGGGTCTTACAACACCTTTCAAACAGAAATGTTGTTAGATTTGCCTTGTTGTTATGACGTGTCATACTACTTTCTTTTGATAGTGTTTGGATCATGTATGAAATGGGATAAATTGAACCCGGAGGGGGGGGGGAGGATTTGCGGGGGGTCTGAAAACACCTCCCAACTGGAAAAGTTGTTAGATTTGCCTTTTTGTAATGACGTGCCATAATACTATTTGACCAAGTTTGGTCCATGTAAGAGATGGGGACACTTTTTGGGGACCTTACAGCAACTTCCCGGCCGGAAATGTTGTTAGATTTGCCTTTTTTGTGATGACGTGTCATACTACTTCCTTTTGACCAAGTTTGGTACATGTAAGAGATGGGGTCAAATCAACCATCTGCGGAAGTGGCACTTTGTGGGGGTCTTGCAACACCTTCCCGACGGCAAACGTTGTTAGATTTGCCTCTTTTGTAATGACGTGCCATATTACTCCCTTTTTGACTAAGTTAGGTCCATTTAAGAGATGGGGTGAATTCAACTGTCCATGAGGGCTTTCAGGGTCTAGACCCAGCTTCTGGGGTCATCTTACACATTTCTTGAATGACATAGACGGCCTTAGTAACTTCAACCGGCCAAACCCTCTGTAAGGTATGGGGTGAAATTTTCTATCATATGCTCTGGGCATATGCACATTTCCTTTTACAATAATTTTGTTTTAAGTCTTCACAAAGAGGAGCTTGATACACTTATGGGAGGAGCTACAGGTTACTTTGTTGGAGAAATTGTAATTGTATGGGAGGAGGAGAATTGCCCTTTAAGTCCATTTAACGCTTTAGAGTCACATGAACCTTTTACCATTCTGAGCCTTGTCTGCATAGCCATTGGGGAGGGGAAGGGATTCAGCGGATACGAACAGAGGGAACAATATCTCATTCTCCTCATCCCTGTCAAACCCTTAGTACCGATGAAATTTGGGGTTCAACATCGAAATAGGAACTTAAAAAGGGTGGGGACTTCATGACAGGCTGCTCTGTTTCATTTGACTTCCAGTCCCATGTTTAGTCTTTAACCACTGCTGCAAATTTATTTCTTCCTGATTATTTTCAATATTTTGGCTCCTACAGTTTTATTTGGCTACTTGATTTCATGTGTGTGAGACTCTCCTGGCCCCGAGTATGTGAAGGATCCCATGCCGTTGTGTTGTAAAATGATGCACAAGAAATGAGAAGGCAGATCAGTTTCCACAGAAAATCATAAGGAGATTTTTGAAGGACGCACATCCATTGCTATGGAATATTTTAAGCTACTCACAAACTAGTTGTGCGTATATTATTCTGTCTCAGGTAACATTTACCAAATTGATGTAAAGTATCAAAATATTGATACAACTACCTGGGAAAATAAAATTTAAAAAGTTTTTTCTACACAACATTTTTGTAGGATTCGTGTAGGAATGTTTGGAAGCGGAAAGGCACAGCGCAAAGGAAATGCGCATTAAGTTACAAAGTTACAAGTAACTGTGTTCAATGCATAGGAGCTCTACATACACTGTAGAATAGCTTAATATTAGTGGTGCTTTGCAGCGATCATTTCACCGTTTCTGAGTTTGAGCCATTATTCAGTTCTATTCTCCATCTCAATCCACATTTCTTCAATCCTTTTTTGTAATTTTGGGTTGTTTAAAGTTCCTTTTTTGAAAATTTAATTTCCTTACGGACATCCAAAACGGCAGTTTGGTTGTTCAACGGAGTACTATTTAAATATTACTTATAATCGACCACTGAAACATTTTGAATTTTTAGTGCAAATGTAGAACAGACATACTCCTATTTTACGGAAAAATGATGGAGTTTCCACGGTTCTTTCTGGTTATTCACTGGTCACGCAAATATGTTATCAGTTTTGTCACAAATTCGTTGGCATCAATTGGCTCGAGAGGCACTTTCAAGGTTTCAAAGACTTAAATTGAAGGGAGTCTTACCTAAAACGACTTAACGTGACTTAAATTTTAACCCTACATGACTTAAATTGAAACTGATTCGAACGTTCATTGGTTTGATTCAAAATTCAGGGAACGTTAATCGAATTTACAAAAATTTCTGCTTCTCAAAGTAACTTTTGATGGGCTAACAAAATCAATACGAAAAATATTGTAAAACATGTTCGTAGAGCATGGAGCTATTACAGTTCCTAGAGCATGGAGCTATTATTTCATTAGTCATTTAGTAGACTAAGGCTTTTTTTACTTTTTGTACGTTTTTGTTTGACACAGGTTGACACAACTTTCCTGCTTTTGATTTCAAGCCACAGCTTTTGCCTCAGAAATATTTGTTAAGTTTGGTTTAATTGCCACTCATTTTGGATGTCAAACCTTTGCAAACCTGAGGCAAACCTGTGTCAAACCTTTGGCAAAGTGTGGCAACTGGTCAACCTGACTCAATGTCAAAGTAAGAGGAAAGTTTTAAAAATGGTTAAGCTGTGATGTTAAGCTGTGATGTTTGTAATCTGCTGCGTCTTAAGCATGAAGTTTCATTCAAAGATAGTGTAATGATTCACTTTAATTCTAACAAGTTCTTGACTACTCTTCCAGGTATGGACGTAGCCGGCCGCTAAATGAGAACCTAGGCCCTAGACCTTTAATGCCCTCAAAAGGGTGCGGTGATCCACACCCTGTGCAAAATGGGAATCACGTTCCTCTATGCCAGTGGCATCATTGGCCCGGGAGAGTTATGACTATCATAAAAGTTTCCCATTAATTCCCTAAAGTGAGGGAGTTGGTCAGCCCAGATGGTTTTACAGTATTTTCAAATTACACTTGCAGGACGCTGTGCCTTATTTAGGAATAATCCAGAATACCAATTTAAACGATTTTATGTGAGATACATCATCAATGAGAACCCCGCACCTAACATGGCTTCTACCTTGGGCCGAAATGCTTCGTGGATCACTCTTAATGTGGAAGCGGTGTCCTCTCGCGTATAGAATGCACGAGGTTGTTAAATCATTAAACAAACTATTATCGTGATAGAGTCATACATTCTCGTAATTTTTAATACAAATATGAACATTTTCAATTTTTCTATTTAAATTAATATAAGATATTGTTATATAGAAAACTGTATCGTGAAAAACACCCAAGTTAAGGTCAAACCTGTCTCTACGTCTTTAAAGCAAATAAACATTTTAATATTATAACAGAATTAATGGCAAACGTGTTATTTGGAAGTAATGATCTTTCGAAAAATTGTAGCGTTTATCTCTCCTCAGAAAATGTCAAGCCGAGCCATTGTATATAGCAAAAGTACGATGTAAACGTTTATTGATCTTGCATATTGTATATTTATGTAGGTGTGAATGCTACATTGGTTTCTAACAAAGCAGAATATTCTGCAGAAACTCATTTGTCCCTGTTTGAGTAATGGAAGATCATTTAGGGCAGAAGGGCTTCGATAGCTGTTCTCTCTGTTGTGCTTACTTCGAGGCTTTGTTATCACACTCGGGTTGATTTACCCACCCCTCCCTTATTAAATAAGCACACTCAAGTTTGAACGTTGGCTTCGCAGCGAACAAGGTACGCTAGATACGCTGCTTGTGGGATTATTTACAGTACAAACAGCAATTAAAGTATAATACAGAATTCGCGTTCAAAATTTACACGTACTTTCATTACCCTTGTATGAGCTTGAAAATTAACGAATACACAGCAAGATTACCACACAAAAGCAAATAGGGATCGACTCGAACCTCACAACGAACGTCAAGTGCTAAGTTGTTTATTTGTAACAACAATATTTTCAAATGATTTTGCTTATATCTCATGATTTACCATGTGATTGAACATTTACTTTGTCAAATGTCCCACTCTTCCTTAAATTTGGTTTTAAATACGCTTGAGATTTTATTATTTGGTCTGATTTGTGATGTGTTTTTCTTTTCTAATCGATGTTATGTTAATAATAAAGGATTTGTCGACTTGAACTGCACTTCTTATTTATTCTTAAGACTACAATGCGTGCTTAATTTTGAGTACGAAGCTCATAATTTTGTTTGCGAATGTGATCAATTGTGGATTCAAAAGAGCGTTAAGTCCGGTCGAAATGCACTTACCAAATAATGTCAGTGTGATAAGGGTCATTCCATGAAGACCGTTCAATCCTCGTGATAACTTGGTTTCGAATTAACTTTAAGGCTTTGAAATTCGTCAAACTTTTTTCAGTTGGTTTAAAAATGCATTTCATGACCTTCCTGGAGTTGCAACATTAGCTTCAATCAGGGCCGTGACTTAAAAACCTAGAAATACCTAGTTGACACGGGGATCGTGTAATGGGGTATCTTTAAGGTTCTGAGAAGTTTATTGCAAAATTAAAGTCAATTTTTCGTTGCACAATTTTCATGAAATTTTAATAAATTGTTCTGTTTAAGTTGATGAGTAGTAATTGCTTCACAATGCATTTTATAGATTGTCTGCAACTATGACAGTGAATCAGAAATCTGTGTAGGAAAAAACTAAACTGCTTATAACATATCTAATATTTTTTCTTACTGTGACAACTCTGGGCAACGGAAGACATCCGTAAAACTCTCCATTCCTCAACCTATAACTATACTTATTAACAAGTGGTGCGTATTCCTCAGAGAGAAAATAGTATCAACTGCAAATTCATGACACTAACTACTGAAGCACTGAACCACTCTTTCAGAAGAGGAGGATTACTACATCATTATAATGTGTTGTCGTACCTGGCAACATACACAATGAAACCGCAGTCAAACCTCAGTTGCCAAACATTTAAAGTACGAAGACCGCAAGTGTTCATAGTTTCATGATGAAAATTACACTGGACATATGTACAAGAATATGTGTGGTAGTTCTACATTGCGGTCCTCCAGTGAGGTCACTACTTTACCAAGTCAAAAATATCACAGCGATAATATGACTCACTAATCAGA
Organism: Holothuria glaberrima; assembly: GCA_009936505.3. Classification (NCBI taxonomy): domain Eukaryota; kingdom Metazoa; phylum Echinodermata; class Holothuroidea; order Aspidochirotida; family Holothuriidae; genus Holothuria; species Holothuria glaberrima. Next base: position 14,992 of record WURT03019760.1, on the reverse strand, counting down.
AAATAGAGCTTCCGGTTCGGAGGGTGTGCTGAATTTAAGAGTCCTCACTTTAAACTCATGCACATCTTATGGAAGGATGTGTGGTAACACTGCACACAATAACACTCAGCGAGTATCATCCTTTTGAAAGATTTGCGTAGCGTTTTCTGGTGTCACCATAAAAACCATATTTCAAAGTTTCCCTGAAAATCATAAGTTGAAGCTTACTCTGGTTTGCTCTTTTGTACAGAATATTGCGCATACAGGCTCCAAGTGTCTGCGGTGCTGAGAGGGTAAATGGTTTAGGCGAGGGAAGGGCTGTTGTAGGGATGGTTAGAAATGGTAAAACAGTTCAACGAGGTTCACGTAACTAGTCCAATTTTTTAAAGGTCTGTAGACATGTAAACGTGATGCTTGCCTATTTGGTGTAAAAAGCATTAAAATGATAAAAATAGCCGCAATTCCCATTAAAATCCATCAAACATTGACCATTTTACAAGGCAATTACTATTTTTTAATTACATTATGAATAAACATGACCAACTTGTGCAAATTTGTGACGTACAGAGAGGGACCTGGCAAGTGGGTGTTATGTTATGCTTTGTTAGTTTAACCTTCATTCCAAGAACAGCTGTAATTTTGGGATACCCTGACGGGTCAATTTTGGAAGTAGCTATTTAGTTCTTTGAAAATATCCACATTAAACACCAAACCAGAAACTAGCTATTAAGTAATTAACATATAATAAATAAAGGATCAACAAAAGAAATGCAGACACTGTGCAACACTCCACATCATATTTTTGCATAGCTAATGAACCTTTCCCACAAATGGTCAAACTTTGAAGAGAAATATTTTGAGAACGGTAAAAGATATTCAAATAATTCCAGCGGATTCTTGATCAGGGGATCTTAATCTAGCTTTGTTGAGTAGAACAACTGAATTTATTACATGTCCGCAGACCTCTAACCTAGTATGATATCACTTATATAATATCAACGTTGTTAGTACTGTTTTCTATATGGGCTCTTTAAAAATTTGAACGAACCTGGCTAAATTGTTGTAGTATGCGACAACGTAGGGAATAATTTCATTTTCAACAATGTAATGTTGCTAAAACTACATTCCTCGCAAAACACAAAGCTCAAGTATGAAACTATAAGAGATTACCTTGTTGGGGTCCTGTGCCCAAGAAGAAACATAGCTCAGAAGCATAACAATCGAAGTAGCTGCTGATAGACTCGTTCAGTTAAGTTGGTATATAGTTATTTTGCCAATATTTTCCTTTGCGTAATTCATCTGGTAAAAAGGGCTAGATTCTATTCAATAATACATGCATAAATATACCCCCAGAACCTATGTCTGCTGTGCTTACTGTCGTTTGCAATGTACGATATTCTAGTATCAGAATAATGTTATTAGGGCTATTGCTTATTGATAGATGCATATTTTCAAACAGCATCCAGGAGGTCTCTAATACAATGTAACAATATCTTTGGTTGACAAGCTCTAAAAGGCTATGAAGTATTCCTTAACATAAAAAGGAATTATGCCTTTAATGAAACATGCTTTACGCTTCAAAATGTCCTACGCTATAAACCTTGTAATCATAGGTCCTGTAAACGTACTGTGTGGCAAAGTGAATTCATGTTACAGCAGTTACGTATCACGCACTCACCTGAAATACAGCCAACAGCAAACAAGCAGAGGAGGATCACCTTTTGTGCCATGACCTTAGTCTGCTCATGTCCTGTCAATTATCACCATAAATTCTGTATATGCAATAAAACAATTAAAACCTTGCACCAGTCGGTACTGTTAGGGTTCTGAGTTAGTAAGCAATGCTCAAAAATATCAAGTTTGGTCTAAGTTACTCACGGCACAGTGGTTTAGACCTAAACCTAAAAGAAAGAGGTTTTCGAAGAGAGACGGAAGTACTAAAGTTTACTTGCTCAATCGTTCAGTGAAGCACCTCATGACCTCGTCCACCGGTTTGCCTTCCTGTTTTCCTGGCAGACAGATATCTTTCATGGCACGTGTAATAGTGTGTATCGAGCTCCTTTACCGCGGACATTCAACAAAATGAAAGTGTAGTAGGCTTATATTATCTTTTCGACTCATAGGTATGGTTGTTTACATCACTGATTTTTGAATGTATATTGACAATGTATTTCCTCCTTATTTTCAGGGTCTCTCTTTCACGAGCTGACCGTCAAGGTCAATTTTGTTTAACACTTGTCGCCTCGAAGCATTAATCAAACTAGTGTTGAGAAATATTTATCTAAAGCTTATTTGGAGGGGTATTTGTATGGAGCTGGGCGACTTGACAAACGAATGAAATTTTAAAATTAAGAAGTCAAAATTGCTCCGTCGTAGGTTGGTGATCAAAGAGTGGTGGTACATAATAATGCAGTTCTGAGACAGACCTCGAACCATTTTGTCAGAGTTCTAATTTTGAGTGTTAAAAAATGGTCTACAAATAAAAAAGACTTAATTATCATAAATAATACTTAGTGCAAAGACAAAGCCATCATTTATTAAGTGAGATTTACAACAAGGTAAAAATTACCGAATAAAAACTGTCATACACGTGTGAATGCTACCCCACAGTCCTGAAATCAAGAATAATTCACAGCAATCTAGTGTAATATTGGTGGAACCAGTATTTGCTAATTGGTAGATTAGACATAAACGTTACTTGTTTCATTCCATGTTAATTATTGTAAAACTTGTCTAGAATGTTTTTCCTGGGCCGTACGCTTGTAAAATTACTACTGTAGGCACGGTTTTTGCTTATTCCGGCAGAAGCAGAGTAAGGATTTAAGACTCTTAGGAATACTTCTCTAGATGGCACGAGGCGTACCATATACACATATACATCGTTACACTCCACTGTATTGTTGTCATAGGACATAACGTTATTCCGACTGACTTCATAACGTTTATTTTGTTATCAGATACTCTGCTCGCAACTATAAAAAAATTCCCAAGGTCATTCAAACTTTTAGGCCTCTAGGTGTGATTCAGATTTAAATTCTCTAGGATCAGATTTAAATTTCTTGGTCAGTTAAGGGCACCGCTACGTGGTCAGTTGGTCAATTGAGGATTGATTGTTTGCGTTTGTTTATTGATTATCTTACAGGGATTGAACTGTCTGACTTATTGTTTTTAGAAAAGAGAAAAAAATAGTTTTGCAAGAACAGCGGCATGAGAATGTACAAACTGTGCACAAAACTAAAAAAAAAAAATAACAGCAGTACGCTAAAAAGAAAGACAGAAACGCCACAAAATCAATTTTAATGGGCTAAGCTTTAGTTTGACAGCTATATAAATGACATGGTTTTCATTTATTTTTATGGAATAAAACATTGATTCCTTTAGAGAGTTTACCGCAGATACTAACTCAATGCAGGGAGGTGATATTATATGGAGATCTATAGAAAACTCTTTCTTTGAACCCTACTAGTTGCCGGCAATAATCTCTTTTGTTTCCTGTTCTTGATTATTCAATAGGTTTAAGAGGTGTTAAGAACTAAGTACACGTGGGACACGTCTGCTACATCTCGATGAGCAACTCGCAAAATTTGTCCCTGGCAAGTCGTTTAAGCTGTAAATTAATTTGAGAGTTTTGACGCTTTATGACGCTATTTACAACATTGTCTAGTCCCCTTTTACTTGCTCAATTTTGGTGTGTCTTTAACATCGTGCGAGCGAATGCGAAAATAAGTCAAAAACCGACAGCAAAGTTAAGTCTTATACTTCTTTTGCTTATATGCATATGTCATGAGCATTGGTTATAGCCAGCATTTTTTGTTGGCGTCGCTGTAGGTATGAATGGGCAGATGAGGTTGCCTAGATATTAGACAAAATAGTTCAATGCCCTTTAGTTGAATAATCCTCAATTAAAGGATTTAGTCTCCATTCTGAGGTCAATCTAATTGGTGTGGCATACATTAAAATTTTCGATGCATCTCCATCTAAAACCACCTGTCTGCTCAATGTAAGTAAGAAGCTGCTAGTGTCTAGTGTCATGCATTTTTGTACCATCATGATTCCTCACTCACAGTACAGTACAGTACACAGGGCGGTTAAAGTCAAAATGCTGAGGTTGTCTTCAATAACATGAATAAAGTCTAGTCGGAAGGAGGGGTTCCCATGCATCCCAAGAACATTTTTCTCTAAGTTACATTTTTGGGATCCCAAGAGTGTCTAGTTGAAGAATTTTTAAGGTTCCAAAGACGATGTCGTGTCCCATTGGTTTCATTTGACGCCAAGAGGGCCGCCGATTGAAATAGATACAATACTTTAAATTAAAATAATAAAGAAAATAATCCTCAAAAATATTTTCAACACATTTAAACCTTAAGTATGTCCATATTCTGCAGTTAATATTCAGAAGGTATTTTTTGGACATTTTCTGCGGGATTTGGATCAACAAAGAGTGCGGAAATAGCAAGATGGCCCCCATATAATTATCATAATAGATTATATTATTTATGGGCGGCCATTGTGCTATTTACGCCATCTCAATAGACCTAAATTCCATCAAAAATGTTCTATAAAATCATTTTTTAATTATTTGGCATAAAATATGTCCATATATTAAGAGCAAGAGTGACAAACATGTTTCATGAATATTTTTCTCATTATTTAAATGTACTGTAATTGTATCTTAATTATATCGACGGCCATTTTGTTATTTTCGCCACCTTGGTTGGCCTAAAACCTGTAACAAAATGTCCAAAAAACACTTCCTAAATATTTTCAACAGGCTACGGCCAGATTTTATGTTTAAATGTGGTAAAAATATTTTTATTTTCCTTATTAACGTAAAATTTTTTAATTATACCACTGGCGGCCTTTTGCTTTTTTCGCCATCTTGGTTGACCTGAATTCCAACAAAAATGTTTTGAAAAATATTTTTGATATACTTGGCTCAAAATATGACCAAATACAAAGAGCAACTGTCAATAATATATATTTATTTCTCCTATTATAACAAATTATTGAAATATTAATATAAACGGCAATTTTGATATTTCCGCCATTTTGGTTAACCCAGATCCTGCAAGAAATGTGCAGCAAAATACTTTTAGGTTATTTACAATACAGTATGGGTACGGATTTGGTCTACCTCTTTCAAAAGTATTTTGATGATTATTTTCCAATTATTATAAAATATCGACATAAATATTGCACTGGAGGCCATTTTGATTTTTCCGTCACAATGGTTGATCTGAATTCACAAGAATTATTTAGAAAACTCATTTTGGATTTTTTTCATGAACTATGGGCACATATTAAGGACAACTGTGTCAAACATATTTGTAATCATGGTTACTCCTCATATTTTTTTTTACATTATGATCGTAATATTTTGTTTTTTCCGCCATCCTGGTTAACTTGGAGTCCTGCAAAAAAAAAGACATGCTTTGAATTTATTGTATAATCTGCTGTAAAGTATGTAGGGTCTTCATCGAAAAAAAATTTTAATGATTATTTTGTGAGACTTTTCTGCATTTTTTAAACCATTTTCTTTTTTTTTGGGGGGGGGTGATTTTTTCTGTATTGTTGTTACCTTCTTGGTGCTTTTCCACCATATTGGCTGCCAATTACTCTTCCGCCAAAGAATATAAAGTTCAGTCTTAATTGTAAAACAATAGTTTTCATCATTAGGCTATGATTGGGGATTGTGGAAATTTGAAATACTTTTATACAATTTTTGGAAATATTCATCCATTCCGCCACTTTGATTAACCTGAAATTCGCTGGTACGATTTCAGAAATCAATTTTAGAATGTTTTTACATAAACTATGACAAAATTTGAAGAGTTGATACCGCCAAAATATTTTTAAGAATATTTTCTTTGTTATATTATTTACTACAAAATTAGCCTGTTCATGTTTTTTGCCTCCACTTTGTTTTTGGCAGCCATTTTGAATGAGTTAGACTCAATATTTTTACTGTTACCACTTAATTTCGTGTTTAAGGGACCCTAAAGTTTTCAAAAAGTATTGGGTCGGATTGTTGTGGGTGCCTGTGAGATGTCTCTGGCATAACGGCTTAAACACTTTATTTTCGAAATGAGACAAATTTGCGTTGTGGAATACCTGCATAATACATACTTATCTTTATCTTCAAACTGGTCGTTAGTTTTTATATTTCTCGACATTTCTTGGATTAAAATCTTCCAGTCTCTGGAGAAACACTTTAAATCATTTTTTATGGCATACTTAGGCTGGAAACTATACTAGTTAGTTCTGTCCATGGACGTCTTTTCAGTAAGTACGTCAACTATCGATATTTGTGGGGAATCCAAGATGTCGGCCAATACAGCGTCAAATGAACCCCATGGGACACGATCTCGTCTTGGAAACATCAAAATCCTTTTTTCTAAACGCTCTTAGGATCACGAAAATTTAAGTTAGCAAAATATGCATGGGCACCCTACCTTCCGACTAGACTATTTCAGGTGGTTGGCAACATTTCCGTTGAACGTTTTTACATTATAATCTCCCTCAATTAAAAGACTAACTGGAGCTTTTTAAGCAATTGTGTTTTACTGTTTGTACTAGACATACTGCTTCAGAATCAGATTTAGGGACATTGCGATCCATGCATTTTAGCTAGACGTATTCCTTTAATGTGTTTTATGTTTAGCATGTAGTCGTGTGGTAGGGTATTTCAGTGTGAACAACACAGTTTAAAGGAAACCTCTAGTATAAACTGATAGCTGCTTATACGTTTTCATACCATGGGTCTCAACCGACTTTGTTCACAGTAAAGTTAATCTTGGTAAGGGGAAAAGGTTTGAGTTGTAATTACCCTTTGGATATTTGAGTCCATAATATTATCGAAACTTATGACTTTTTATTGAAGGTGAGGGTTCACACTCCTTTGCGGGATAGAGCTTCTGACAGTATTTTTGCCATCACCGACAAGACGCCGGTGTTACAGTCTTTCGACAGAATGACCTCAGTGTAATTAAACAGGAAGTTCAACGTCGTTCGTAAAGGTCATACTGATTTTCTAAGAATACAGTTGTGTTGTCACAAATTTCGTGTGCCCTCGTTCCAACTTGTCGTCTCTAATTTAAACGTTGGCGAGCAATGATTACTATCGCATAAATAATAGCTTTTAACTTGACTTTCCTTCATCATAATGTGTCTAAAACCAAAGATTCTGAAAACCTCATTGAAAGGAACCGGTGGTTTTTAATTGCAATAAAACTTTTAATGTGATGGCCTTGACAAATTCAAAATTCCTGCAGGCTATTGTTATGTTGTCTAGGAGGTTCACTTAACGGTATTCTTCCTGAATGTGGAGGGGTGCTAGAAGTCAACTTAACTAGGAGTTTAACTATTTCAAGTAAGATATGTTGTCAGTCAAAGGCAGCCTCTGTTAAGAGAAATCTTAACTATCGCAACTCTTTATGGCGAAGGTAAAAGTATGCCACTACGCAGGCTACCTGAACACAATGTAAACCTCAAACATGTATTAAGAAAATCGCGCATAACCTTTGATTCTGTTCTTCAAATGTGAAAGAAACATGCTTTTATCACAACTGTTACTATTGTAGGCAAATTAGTCCCAGTATTCTCAAATTATGCACATATAAATAGAAATTTGTTTTGTGTGATGGAGAGGCTGTACCCTTATTACATTTTTAGTCGGTATTGCATGTCTACGGGATTCTTTGAAATGAAATATCGTATTTCCAAACGGGGGTGCATGGGGATTTCCCTGACTTTCACCGTTTTGAAAGCTTATCTTCTTGGTATTCCTAAGTAGTAATAGGAAATCCTGTATTGATTAATCAGACACTTTTACACCGTACGAATTCTCTCTACGGAACTAATGGAGATTGCATTATCAGACGATATGTAGCTTGTTTATGATTCAAAGGTTAAAAGAGCGTGAAATCAAAGGAAACAGTACTGTTCTAGATCATTTAGATTGCAACCAATAACTTAATACCGAGATTCCAACTAGAATTTCACGGTCACAGGGATCAAGTTGACTTTGTTCCATAATCATGATCACAGATGTTTGTTAGGTAAGAACCACCACTAACAAAGTTAATATTTAGACGACCTTTCATTACTGAAATTTATTCATGTAGAGAGGGTAAGAACTACAGTCATCGATATATATTCTTAGGATTCCATATCAATTTGTTTCGGTACATCGTTTTTTTTTACCTTAGCTGAGCTGTTTTGGCTATCACTACAATTCAATTGTGCGCGTGACTAAATGTTTCCTTTACCTCACTTTTAATCAATGTACACAAAACATGCATTTAACACAAGAGTACTTTGTCTGTGATTTTTAGACACTGTTCACATGTAATCTGGTATCCCTACAGTAACGTAGGCAAATGCATATTCCTATTTGTAGCTCTTAAAATGTTATTTGGCCTGATCTCTCAGAAGGATTGTTAAAAATTTGAAAACTAAGGTTACATCGAAATGTTTACCGTATGACCATCTTCGTAATGCATGTGCATTGCCGATCTAAGCTTGTTTTTACGAACAACATAAGGTCGGCAAAGTTCATAGCCATTGTTTGCAGAACACAAATGTGCTCTCAAATTCTATCCAGGTGCTCTGTAAAAATAAATGTTAAACTTATGATTTATTGCATTCAGAACTTGACACTGTGTAAAACAGGACTATTATTTTGTCATGCAACGACACACTGCCGGCGAAAGTTCACGAACGTACAGTTCCAGGGGAACACCTTGTCGTGTGCAGTAGAGGCTAACACATGTTGTATGCTTATGGGCGCAGATCCTGGTGGGGACATCGGAACGTGTCCGTACCAACTTTTTCAGTGGTGGGGACAGATATACCGTGTCCCCTGTATTGAATTTTGGCGCAGTTTGATCAGCATTGCGTTAATGGCATGCAATAAAAGCACATTTGCGCGATAGTTGTTTTCTTGGAGCGGACCCCAGACCCATAGTATAGAAAAGTCTACTATATTTCTGCAGACGCGCATGTATTTTCACAAACTAAATTTCTAAGATCTAAACACTAAGGAGGTTTGGGAGCATCAATGAGTCTGGTTAGTGTTATTTCCTGCGATCTGGGAGGTATATTTTCCAAAAATTTCTTGTTCCTCCCGCCCGAACCCTATGGTCGTGCACCGCTTGGATAGTATCAGAGAACACACACGCGTCCCCACCATTATCCTAGACGAATCTGCGTTCATGTATCGGCCTGTATGGAATTGGCAAAGCACATAGCAATCTGACCTCCATTCACTGCCAATAATTCATCTAATCTTTTTCTAAAAATAAACACGAGGTGATAAACGCTCACAAACTATTTAACTTGACAGGAAAAATTACCCCATCAAATGGGGGATCCCACTCATTTGAGAGAGTTTATCCTTCCCATGTTTACCTACGAGACCACGAACAGTCATTACAATCAATCTTTACAGAGCAATTGAACTACGCGAGGCAATCGTCTCTCGCACATTTAATTCAACATGTTTATATTTCTACTCCCTGGGTTTCGGGTTAGGAGTTTTCAGTTTTTTAACAAAAGAAAACCTAAGACGTTAGACAAGGAAATATAAAGAGAATTAAAGTGTTAACGTTTGATAAACTGTGAAAATTACTATTTGAGCGTACGCAGACAACACCATACCATTATTTTAACCTGCTAGTAACGCATGCCACAGTTCCCAGCATGGGTGGCTTACCTACGATAGGCCGTAGGTTTCAAAGTGTTAGACTGTAATAAGTTATAAAGTGGTGAATAACAGTTTCGATAGAACCAGAATTTTTAGGGTGTTTAATTGCTGGTGAAATTGTGAAAGAAATTCCTGTCCTAATAGTGATTGCATCCCCTTTAGAGAAGTAAGAGGCACGACTTGCTTCTGCGGGGATCGTAACACACTTTTGATTACACTTACCCCTCATACTTGGTAGACGCAAAGTGTGACAACATTTTTTGACTTTCAAAGTGTGATGTGATTCAATCATTCCTGTTGTCAAAAAGGGTGTGAAATTTCCTGCAAAACCATTAATTAAGCTTTACATTACTAATGAGTATGATTAGGGTATTTGACATGTTGTGACTTCAACTAGCGCACGAGTTTGTATATTCAAAGAACAACTTTTAGGTAAGAACATTAGTTTTGAAGTAGCTCAATGTTCTTTCAATGAGATCGGAACCTTCTTTTTCAACAAATGAGTGCAAATTCCGTCACCGGATTGAGCCTTGACCTTTTGATAAAAGACCACATATCTTTTTTTTAAGCTATAATTGTGTATCGTTGTATATCCATTACAGCACATGTGCAAAAATTATGCGGAAACTATCAATACCTAAAGTTGCAAGCCTACTCTTTGATTACAATCACGATTTCCTGGCTAAGGAAACAGAAAAAGGTTCAACGGAAGACTTTTGTAAGAGGGTAAGACATTGGATCAATTGTTTAGATAAACATTCTTATCTTGGATATAACATTACATGAACAGTCTGGTACCTCGGAATAGTTCAAAAAAGAAACTCAATGTTGTTGTGACATTGCTGAACTTCCTCAAGAATCCAAGAGTCCTTTCGTTTTAATCCCACCCATCTTGTATGGTGGAGCTCCTTGTATTAATGATCTATTATAAATTTAAGTTACAACATACTACTTATTGCTTGATTCCTTGCTTCCATCCAAATAAGTTCCTATTGATTATTTGCAATTTGCTAATTCTTACTTTTGCTATGGTATGCACTGACTTGTACTGAAATATAAAACTAATTCTTACATCGATATATCTCATCGCATTAAAGTGCTGATTTTTTAACAGATGGCTTCTTCTTCCGATGTTTCAACAGGTGATGGGTGGATAAGCGGACCTTTGCTGGCTAGATTTTAATGTATTCAAACCTCTTACTAATGAAACATGACTACCAATTTATGTTCCTTTAACAGAGTATTTTTGAATCAGTTGTTGAACTGTAACACTTATTTTTACTGAATCTAGATTAAAAGTACTTCGCAGTTCCTCCATATCCAGCATTCTCATAAGAAGTGCACAACTGTAACTGATGTTTTTTTTTTTTGGAGCTTTTCACGATTTAAGAGAAAATATTGCGCTTGTTAGGCTTTTCATTAAATCTATTCTCTTTTACATACGGCCAGGTCCCATTCGATGAAAGAGAGGTAACCGGGAAAAATGCCTACCGGGTAACTTGAACACTCATTAACAACTAATTAACCTTTCTGTAACAACTGACAAATTTGTTCACTCAAACAATTATGCATGTCAATGCCAAACCACACCTTCGTTACCCTTTGATTTGAGATCCACCAATCAAATCACTCGTATCACATTACGACAGACAAAAACAAACGAGTTTTACGGCATGTACAGGATGATTGTAAAATACGAACAAACTGCTGTCTGTTTTGAAACAGCAGGATGTAAAAGGGATTGTTGGTGCTACAGCAACTGCAAAAATCGTTTTAGGCCCTAAAATAAAGCGAAAATTTTACGAACCTGTTATTACCACTTGTCAAAAACTGAAAATTATATGCAAGTCATTCGCAGATAATTTCCACATTCTTATCGTCCTACTAAAGGCTATACGGTCGACCTGTAATGAACAACACACACTGTGTGAAAAATGCACCATGGCACTGCATCACCGTGGGTGGAATGTAATATCAGAGTACACATTACGACACAGGCCATACGGAAACTGTGGTGGTAGATTGCATGTGAGCAGGCAGTTGTTTGGTTCAACTGCCTGCTGTCAGCATAAATCACAGGGTTAGTAGGGCCAGCACGTATTGCATAGTCAGTGTAAAAGTGACTCAACGTAGCCGCTCTTCCAAACTTAAAATGCAGCAGTACGAACGTTAAGGACGAGGCTTATCGTTCGTTATTGAGCCAGTTCCATGAGGAGATCGTTGTTTTTTTCTGTCCATATTTTGTGAGATGAGTGTTGATCTGCTGCAATTTATAACTGGTTCATGTTTTGGAAGGGCAAAAGACCACAAAGGCATTGCATTGGTGTCCCTTTGTGACATTTGTTAAAGCGCAATGTTTCCCTTTAAAATAATTCAAATAAGCTAACACGTTAATTAAGTGACTGGAAATTTTTCTTACGTGTTACTCTTTCTTTCTGTTGTAAGCAAACTTAGTGGAGTTCCCAAAGTTCGTTTAACACGTTCATATTTCAACAGAACAAATCTACTTGTTATAAGCGTTGGGTTAGGGTGAATGTATGAGTGTTGACGTACCCTGTGGGAGATCATGATCTGCAAAGAACGATTTGTACAATGCTTGCTGGTACATTTATGTCAACTTAAACAAATATGGCAAAAACCGTCGGAAAAATGCAAGCCAAAATGCTATGTAAGAGTTAATATAAGTTTATAGGTAGGATCATACGTAAATGACCGAACGACATTTCACTACTGTCTCACTTGCGGGTATGTGCACGTAATGTTCTCGAAAAAAGATTTTGGCGGCGCTCTTCGCAAGTGTCCAGATCCCTTCATGCATAAAACCATTTCCCAAAAACGTTTTAATTTTAAAAAAAAATTATAGTTGCAACATCTCTTTTTTGGCCTTTAACCATTCCGGACGCTCTTTCGACCCGTTCACTACATTTTCCAACCGTGATAAATTACCCGTTAGTCGGATTCTTTTTTCAAGTTTTGTTTCCACTTAGCAGATGACCACCTGAGCAAACTTTTCTCAAAATGTCTGTAGTCGTAAATACCTCACAACCTATTCAAAGGAGCATTGCTCTTTCCAAGACCCTACCACGCCAGTATCATGAACATGTGATACCTCTAATGAGTATAAGTTATTGTGGGGGAATTTCTTGAACTCTTACTTTAAAGTTTTCAAGTCCTTTGCAGTCACCAAATTTCATACATGTGTCAAGATTATTGCGTGCAGGAATTTGTAGACACCTAAGATTTGTTAGACTTAGGGTCATTTTTATCGAACAGCCATTCGTCTAACAATGTTGCAAATGTTGGTGTGTGCGTTTTGATGTCGGGTGATGTACTCACGTGTTCATTTAAGGTAGCGAAGTTTAAGGATCTTCATTTTAGTATGATAACTTTTATGATACTGCCCTGAGAATTTGAACTACAGACCCCCTTTGATCTTGCATAAAACATAAGATCTGAAAATAATAAACATTTAAAAGAGAGGTGTGGGTATTGCCCATACTACCAATCTGCAAAGTATGTTTCGCAAAACGTTCCCTGGTGAGCCATGCACGAAATGATGATGACACTCCGCTCACCTATTGTCATGGTGGTTTAACTTTTCGGAATTCAACGAACCTATATTCCTGCTCTTGTCGTGGTCACGTGCTAGTTTTAACACAGTTTAGACATGTGCAAGGCCTTTTACAAATTTGTCCTTTGCTTTGAGTTTTGTAAAAGAGAGCTCACAAAGAAGAAATATTTCTGTAATTCCCTTTTTCGAGCCGACAACGAAAATGTCAATGTGCCATGACCTTCGACCTTCATCATCCAAACTTTTGTTTGTCCAGACAAAGAGAATTCTCTAACGGAACGACTGGCCGTTGCTTCATACGAACAGATGCTTGTAATGGAAGTGATGTTAATGCTACATGCAAATTGCCAATTGCCAAGAAATCACATCTAATAGTGTATTATTTAGACAAAAGGTAAAACGATAAAAACCAGACCGCTTTTACAGTATACTATCGTACGCAGAACGTCCCTAGGAATCTATCGGAAGGAGTGGACCTACACCAGTACCAAAGAAGGGTTAAAATCCCTACAAAATATATGTGTTAAGAATAGTAAACTCATAAATCTCGGCTGAAGGAAATCTTTGAAAAAGTAGAAACTTTTTGTGTGTAACGTAGGGACAAGATTCGCACACAACAAAATCCTACCGGAAAATGTAGTTAACAATTGACAATGATAATTTGACATAAGAGTTCCCTTTATTGTTTGCCTGCAACGGCAGCGAGGTCGAATTTGTAATGGAAGAAGCGACTCTGAGGTAGTGCTTTCGTGGTTGCAGTATGGGATTGCATTCGACGTGGGGCTGAATTGCCCATCTTAAATTAATCGTAATCACTACACGTCAAACTGCAGTATGACGCTTGTCTGTCTATTGTCGAAGTTTATTTCCATGTCAGGTGACATATTTTTTTATTTTTAAAAGTACTAGTATTCCTGACAATCTGAAGACTGTCGAATGAAACAGGTGTGATAGGTTGAACAGTTATTAATTATTGTACTTACGCCAAGTCGACGTCATATAAATATATCATGTTAAAATAATGAAAATCCCCAATTTCAAAATGTTGCAATTTTATGGTGGTTACAACAGGGATGAAATGCATTTAGACAACTATTTCTACATACACCTTATCAACTGCAGATCTGTTGCCTTATCTCATTTAGTTTTGGTTTGTCTGTAATTATTTTGACTTTGCATTTTCGATGGTTGCTAAAAACAGCTTTATACAACATTTCTTGTAGTGTTCACATCCTACGTTATCTTTATAACACACAAATGTTTTTATTCATTTATATGATTATACGTTCATTATGGGTTGACTGATCAAAAATTTAGCTAAATTTAAATTGTGATGTAATTATCATTAAACTACTATTCAATATAAGAGGGAACGTCGTATCTTTCTAGCTCCCTGTCCAGCTGTAGTAAATAACGGAGAGTACGCACGTATTCTTTACGTTGGAAGACCATCTGACGCCCAATCATTCCCAAGTGGCACAACGCTAGAGGTTGATTGCGCTGAAGCAAGAGTGCCTGAAGGACCAAGACTGTCATTTTGTAGGAGAGGATTTTGGGATCCACCAAGACTACTCCGTGTTCACACTGGTAGGTTATAGCAGTCAGAACTTAAATCTTCTTGATATATTTACTAAAAATCCATATGCAGTGTTTTTGTTTTCCTCTTGTCATTGACTTTATGGACTTTATGGTGTTATATGCAAACGTTTATAGAAGCACTTTTTCAATGACACTCTTAC
>WURT03019739.1:0-15891 GCA_009936505.3 Holothuria glaberrima | reverse complement strand
AGTAGGTTCCATTTTTAAAGTCTTCGGTATGACCCGGCCGGGATTTGAACCCTAGACCTTCCGGCTGCAAGTCGGATGCTCTAACCACTTGGCCATGCAGTCGGTCCGTCATGAGCTAAAAGGAAAGGCGATGATTTAGCAATATAGATATGTAGGATATACGGACCTTTTTCGGGTGCTGGGGCAAACTTAAAGGGCAAATCTCGTCATCCCAGACAGTTCCAATTCTCCCAACTATGCAACTTGTTGCTCCTCCCATAACTGTATAATGCTCCTCTTTGTGCAGACACAAACCTATTTACTGCATTAGGCCATGTCCTGGTAGGCATAAAAGGTTATAATGTGTAATCCAAGCACTTTCACTGCATTGCATGGAATGTGAGATACTCTGCACCTTTTGAATTTTCAAACTTTGTTGTCAAGAAAAGAGCAGTCACCAAATGAGAATTTTGATACCCCCACACTAAAAATAAAGTTTGGGGTGACGAGTGTATGTCTGTAAGCTATGTCCCACCCGCACTGCCAACTTGGAACAAAATTAACGTTGCAAAACAACTTCCGTTCTGTAGCTTATCGAAAGACATAACTGTATGTCGCAATATATCATTTTGCCCGTGAGATAAGGGGCCGGGTAGTGCCGGGTTGTGTTGGGTAGTGCCGGGTTGTGTTGGGTAGTGCCGGGTTGTGTTGGGTAGTGACGGGTTGTGACGGGTAGTGCCGAATGTGCCGGGTAATGCCGGGTTGTGCCGGGTATTGCCGGGTTGTGCCGTGTAGTGCCGGGTGGTGCCAGGCAGTGGTGAAGTGAAAGACCATGACATGTACTATGCAAAGTAACTCAAATAATCAATGACCTTCAAACTTAAAAGCCTTTAGATCACAATGTAATGATCTACTTGCAAGGTGGTGGGCATACTAAATGACTGATCCCTCAAAGGTGCACTCGTTGTGATATCGTGTTTATTATTTTTCGACAACGTGACTTCCGGTGTCTTCAAATGACCTTTGACCGCAAAAGAAATCACAGGCTTCTTGAACTAAATGCGGAACATCCACGTGCCATGAGATACGTTAAAGGGAAAAAACAGTCACTCCAATTTTGATAAGTACAGTTGTCTACCTTATTTCATTAATTGTCTTTTGAAAGTTATGTGCAAAAATTTCATTTTTCATTTCATTTCATTTATTTGTTTTTTCCACAACAATACTTATAATGATTAAGAAACATGGTTTTGAGAAGGAAGCAAGAAAATGATCGATGAGGAAGGAAGTGATCTAAAAAAACCTTTGAGGGCTTAAATACAAGAGCACTCCCTAAGAAGGAAACAAGAAACAAAATACAGAAAAAAACGAAAACCCCTCCCATACCCACCCACCAAAAACCAACCACCCACCCACCCATCTACGACAATTAGTAAGAACTTAGAAAGAATGAGAGTAAGCTTCTTCTTAGTGAGTTCGAAGTATATGACTGGTAGTTAATGTCCATGGCAAGGCTGTAACATCCGAGTCCGGACTCGGACTTGGACTCGATTCCGGACTCGAGTCCGTTTTCCGCCGGACTCGCAATTCGCCCTGAATGAGATGTCACGAAATTGGAATTGTCCCGGAATGGGCTCAACTGGACTTGGAGCCGATTCTAGTCGAGTCCACAAAATGAAAGTGTCATTAATGACACCAAGGCAACATTATTATTTGTGCACAATTTACACGTAAATGGTCACATATACAGTCAACTAAATTACAGGGTCAGCCAGAGTATGAAATTGACTCCTGAAAAGTACCCGTTTTCATAAAACGTGTAATTGTAAATAGTACAAAAAGCATTTTTATGAGGTGCTACGTTGTCAAATGACCGGACTCGAAATTGGAAACCTGGAATCGGAGGATACTGTACTCGGAATTAATCCGGAATGGTAGCCACTGGAATCAAAATTGGCCCGAAATTGGGTAAGGTGGACTCGGTTACAGCCCTGGTCCACAGATTCGCTAACGGACGAAATTCCCGGAAATGCTTGAATTTAAATGTTTCCAGAGCTTCAGCTAGATTGTTTAAAGGAGCAGATTTCAAGTGGATTGTTTCTAAGTTTTAGTTTAAGCCTATTTATACAGCAGGCGTGTAGCTGGAATTTGGTTTAGTCGTGTTGGAAGTGGGTGTAGCAGTGGCGGAGCGTCGGGCCCGTAGCCACGGGGGGGGGGCATTTCGGGGCAATGCCCCCCCAAAAAAATTATTTCTGCCCTCCAGATGTAAATTGAAACTGCATAATAATTAATGTGGTGAAATGTTTCATGCCCTCCAATCACAACATTTGCCCCCCTAAAAATGTAAAGCTGGCTACGGGTCCGCGGAGCGTCCATATAGTCAGGGGGCGTTCGCCCCCTAACGGACTCAAATTTGTTGTATTCCTGTTACTGCGGAAACAATTTATAAGAACTGAACTTCCGTTTTCTCCTTTTCCTGCATATATCTCTTACATTGTATGATTTGTACCGTTTATGATTTACGATTTGCTGGAAATAAACTGTTTCATTTATTCATTCATTCAAATCCCCTTTCCGCGCCCTTTTGAGTTTTTTACCGTATTGAGGCATAGACTATCTACCAACTTCAAAGCGCCCCTACAGGCCATTCTTGCCCCGTCTGACCAAATTCCCTAGCTCCTCCACTGGGGTGTAGTGTTCCAGACCAGACTAACCAATGACAATACGGGCATTTTAGTTTTTCACAAGAACTAAAATGTAGTTTGAATGCTTCACCAGAACTTCAGTTTCGTTATTCCTCAACGAACCGAAAATACTACTGTAATATCGGATAAATGTGTGTTCATCTTGAAGTTTTTGTTTTTACATTTGTGTGTAGAAGGTTAAAGACCCATGTTTAGCAGTTGACACTTTTGTTTACCATGAATCACGTATAAACTGCTTGCATTTTACCTAAGAGATATTACATTAGCAGTCTGACATCTTATAAACTCAATTTGTCGCCATCAAAACTTAAATTCTTGGACATGGGGTACCTCTAACAAAGTATGAACTCCATCAGTTTATATTCTGGAGAATTTTTGTTCGACTGGTTTTTAGTTAACCCTCTGCTGAACTCAAATGACCTCCACCTAAAACAACACCATCCTTCCACTTCGTACAAAGGCACTCGCCTGCAAAGTGTGAAATTCATCAAAGTTTCCCTGAAAGAGATATCGTTTGTTGAGACATCAAGGTAACATTTCACGTGGTATCCTTGTAAGTAGCAAATAGGTCGACTCATATGTCCCATCGTAATTTGCACTAAAGGTGTCAACATACCGCCCAAAACCAAGACTAAACCGAAACCACCAGAAACCGAAGTCGGTTTCGGGTGGTCGGTCTGTTTTTTACCCAACCCCAGAAAAACGGAAAAAAGGGAAAAGGGCGCGATTATTCAATTTGTGTAAATTAAATGCCTTAATTCCCAAGGCAGAGTTACCACCCCACTGAACAAAAATGTCAAAACTGAATAGGTTGTTTCTATTTTTGCGAATCGGAGTGAACGCTATTTGATGTCCATATAATTTCCCCCGGATAATTCTGAGTATACTTTATACTTTTTAATGACCACGAAGAAGCATTCATCAACTATAGGCCCAAGCTTGCCTCGGGATTTTTCGAGCTGGTCCCTCGTGATATGAGAGCTTTGTCGGTTTGGCTAACCCCAAAACCGATGCCGGTTTGGTCTCGGGTGGGCTGAGCACGATGCTTCGTCGGTTTCGGGTGGTCGCGGTTATGTCCAAACGGACGGTGTGGTGTTTGGGAATCAAAACCCAGACCAACGCACACCTTTTGCACCCAAGATTAAAATGAGGGTATCGGATCAACTTTGGCCACTATCCAGGTAAAATATGGGTCATTGTATATAGACAAGAAGAATAAGGTCCAAGAGTGGGTCACCCCATAGGGGCGTTACATGTGGTCCATTTGGGTTAGGAAAAACCCTTTGTGAAACAGGAGGGTCCTTAATCTGGACCGTATCTGAACCCGTGCTTTGGAACATAGTTTTACATTTTCCAACGTCCCATTGACTCTCTGGCGAAGAGCCAAGGAACGAAACCAAACATTACTCACGAAGGAGTTCTGCTCCCCAAAGGAGCTACCTCAACATACTTGTCCCCGAAATGACAACAAACTTAACTGACTAACCTCTCGACCTTCAGACCTCTACATCAAGGGTATGCCATTGGTGATCCCATTTTTGACTGGCTGAAAAGAACAGATACTGCACATGATCTTAGCCAAAAGGCCGAGAAGCGATCAAATGACCTGTCCCATATATTGAGCTCGAGGTCCAAACTCTGAATGGAAGCAATGAGCAGCCTCGCATAGTTCAAGCGATAACTTTCTAGAAGGCTTCAACAAGGTTCAAATGCAATGTCAACTTAAGGACAGGAAATCATTGACCTCTTCAATTTTGGGCAAACACACGCACAAAACCTTTGAAATTTTTAATTCTAGAGCGAATCTGTTGTCATAAGTAGTAACCTCTTTTGTGGTCTGCTGCTTGATGAATGTTTTATCGTCTTCTTGTATCACGACTAAAAAGAATTTATGATTTAAATGCTGACTCCACTCACATACGCTGCATACTCATTAGCTCACATCAATACCTCTTAGTGTGACAAAGGTCTCTACCATATGGCCCAGCTCATGTACCCCATGCACTGGCCCAAATTTCCCTTTATTGAACATATGTGCTAGCCCACGCACGGCCCATATAGTTGCCAAGGTTATATCAATATGAGGCAACCTATGTCATGCATAGAGTCCTTTGTACAGCCCATATGGGTCAACCCATGTGTGACCCTCATGGGATATGAGATGGCCCATATGCAGATGCCTCGGTTAAAAATATGTAGGTTCCACATTTGTTGCTACATTGAAACTTGGCCCCATGGTGATCTTCTCACCTCAGCAGCCTCATTCAACTCCCGGTTGCACTCAGTAATGATGGGACATCCACTGACGTGAAGTGTGAAATTCGCCAGTTACACCTCGAGATATCGTATTTACAGGCATTTACAAGGTGATCATTCACGTATGCTGATTTCAGATGACCTTGACCATTAACAAAAAAAGTAGTTTTGCTAACTGTTATTATGCACAAGCCAGTAATGAAAAAGTATCCAACTTCCTAACTTGCAATTATCATCTTTATAATGTTTGCAGTTTTGGTCCCCGTGCGACCTCAAATGACATTTGACCTGACAAATCTACACAAGTATGGAAGGTATTTACCCTTCCTAACTTGAGATATTATGATAAAAAACACGCACAATGCTATGACTGCATAGATTCATTTTGCCCTTGCCAAGGAGTCAAAAGGTCAGGGATGACCTTGAACAATTACCTGACACAACTACAATTTGCATCAGAAACAACCACTAACTAGCTCTGTACTTGACTGTACTTCAGTACAGCATTCTTTCACATTACTTGTGATTTCAGGCCTTGCTTATATCAAAAAAGGCATATTACAAACATCACAAAAGTTGGCTTGGTTTTGACATTTGAACATAGCCTCCTGAAGGCAATATGTGGGTGTTGGATCTTGACCATATATAGCTACCTAATGAGTTGCATAAAAGAACAAACACAATGAGAGTGCAAGGGTTAAATTCAGTCAAGCCAATTGTATATTCTATTGTTAACTTTGACCAAAATCATAACTTATTCAATGACAGAATCATGTCCAAAATAGATTTGTATCCTAATTCTAAATGATTCTCGTCTCTTTATGAACAGGAAAATGATGAGCACCATTAATAATTTGTAGTTTACACTTCACTGGCTGCCATTTACACTTACAGGAGTGGATTCATCTGAGGGACGCATGATTTTCAATGCAGAGTTCATATTTAATGTTATTTCATAATCTATTGCATATTCATACTCCATCAAAACTGCTTGCTTTTGCGATGTTGACTTCAAAGGATTTATCAGGTTAAATCCTCCCATTCCCAACCCCTCATGTGCTTCACCTGTATGTTCTATCCCCTCCCCTGCCCTCCCTCTGCCCACCCAACAATAACTTCTGGGTCCCATGCCATTCTGATGTGATTCACTGTTTGAACCAAGATCTCTTCACGTATGGACACCATCCATTCTCTTCTTGAAACTGCACTGCCTTATATTAAGAAACACACATGTCCAGGTTGTGTTCAAGTTTGTTCTGTTTTTGTACTGTGACTTTGACAGGACTTCATCTAATCTTACTTCACTACTTTTTTCCTTCCTCATTCATGCAGGACTCACAGAGACATTCAGATAGACCTAGGAATGTCTGGAAAAGCAGCCCTAGTATGGTTTGTGCAAAGTAATGGTTAATTATCATGAGGGGGCATGTAATCATGCCCCTTCATGATGATGGACCCCAGGCTATTACCCAAATTATCTAGCCTCTTTATGGCCCTTCCTGGCATTGACTATTAAGTCAAGCTGTAACATAAAATTGGGCTTGCATATACATACAGCTATTCTACAGCTTCTTGGTCTTCCACAAGTGTTGCCAATTTCATTCTATTTAGACAAACCTTTCATGTGTCTGATTTTTTAAACCATATAAAGAGTTACTGACAACTATTGTGTAACAAAATAACACACACCAGAGCCAGGCAACCTGTACAACCATATTAATATTCTCATGTCAATTTTACCACATCTTCTGCTTTACCTCAGGATCAATACAGGCAACAGTGAAATTTAGTAGATTGTTTGAAAAAAGTTTGATAAAACTATAGTTTCTTTAAGAGTAGAAATAGACCTTGAATAAATGAAGCTGCTTAGGAGGAGGTGATTGGACATTTCATAAAACTAATGGAGAGCATAAAAGATAATCATGCTAGGAATATTTCAACCATTTGAATAAAGGAAGTTTTTATAGATGGTAAGCACTAAAATTGACTGTAATTTGCATTGCAAATGGTGTAACCTGACATAAAGATGAAGGCTGCCATCTGTATATCTAATCTGCTAAATAAATACAGTCGTGTCTGGGTATCAGTAAGGTCACTAGAATCACAATTAGGAAGGTATTAGGCCATTGCAGGTGTCACTGTGCTGTTTGGTGACAACATACTGCAATTTATTTATTTTTGTGAACACTAAACCTAACCCTAACCCAATTCGTAATGAATACCACTTGGTTTGCAGTGAAGAAGGTGGAAGACCTGATAGCTTATAAAAGACAATAAGATGTGTCTCTTGCATGATTTACTGTACAGTACCTCAGCATTTAATGATCCCTAACTTTGACTTCCACATTTCATGTCATATTCTGCAGATTGGCTTTGATTCTCTTTGATAAAGAGGGTATAAGAGCTAAATGTTTATCAGTGCATTTTAATAAACATCCTTCCAGTTGCTTCTTGAGAATATCTGTTTGTGGTCCTCCAACTGAAGCTCCTATCCTATCCTTGAGGTCATCTTGACACTGCATTCCACATCTCTGCAGACGATCCTGCAAAATTAGGTAACAGAAAAAAAAAAAACTCTTACGTAAAAATCACCGAAGATTAATATACTTAGTGATAATCTCCAGTATATGGAAAAATTGAACAAATTATGACTTCAGCCACAGTTTGAGGTACATTTTATATGGCTATTCTGTTCACATAACATATCATGAAAAAGTTACAACATGGCAATTCGACTACCCACTGATGCCAGAGAATAATTTGCTATGTTACTATAGATTTTGAAATTTCAAAGACTTGTCATATGTTCCTTCCCATACTCACACTTTGTCAAATTTGTTCATACTCATACTTGTGAGTATACATTTGTTTACATTCTAGTAGACTTCAAATTCTGATGCTGGAGCTGGATGCTGATGTTTAATACTGTACTTTGACAAACTTGGCACTGATCTCACATAAAAACAAGACATCACTCTCACAGCTGGCAGATGCACATGCTAACTTTTCACTAAAATGATGAAATAAAATTAAAAAGGAAAACCTCTCTATAGCAAATTTTATTGACCCATAATTGTGCAGCATACTATATAGCAATGTGAACCATTCCTGTGGTCAAAGGGAAACAGCTTCAATCAAAGGAAAACCTACCAGAAAATCTCCAAGTTCTTGCTGAATATAATTCTGTCCTTGTTGAACTGCTTGAGAGCAATGCTCAGCACATGACTGTACATCAGCCATTCTGTAGTGAGAATTTTCACAGCATTTTGCACTGCACAGGTACATGTCTCTCTGTAGAAATTAAATTAAAGGGTGTTTTAAATTACAGTATGCAAACTCTTATCTCCCCCAAAATACAGTAAGTTCCAAAAATTTGTGATTTATCATCCTTTGATATAGAAAGTGATTGAATTCAAATTAAACCTGCAAGTATACGTATGTCACCCTTATTAGTCAATTATGTAAAGATCAGTCATACACTACAGTACACAATGCAAAGAAGATGGAAATGCTGTAGTATATATAGGCAGCACATTTAGATTCTCAAGGTTTTTAGTACATATTGTATGAAATAGGTAGGCAACCTGCTGTAACTACTGTAGTATCCAGTAGTAAAGAACTGGCCTCGGGTATTGAAACTACAGTACAGTACTCTGAGTCTGATACTGTATGTGCTGAAGACAGAACAGGTAGGAACTGAAGAAAGGGATAGAAATGAACTTTGTTGTCAGAATATGAACTGTCTGACAAGGAAATTTGCTGTTGTAAGTCAAATTTATGGGGTAAAAGATACCCTGTAACTTTATTTTAGGGAAGAGGGTACACTGTACAGGTACAGTATGCAATACAATCTAACAGTCTGCAAACTTGGTAGAATTGTCTCAAAATTTTACGAGCACAAAATTATGCATACTTGTTGTACAATAATTAATGACAAAATTCAGGGTGAAAATAAGGTCAGCTGAACCAGGAGCCATTTTCAGTCAAAAAAACTTTTTCCCTGGTTTTTGGTGCAACCAGGAAACACTTTGTGTTTACCAGGAGACCGTAACCAGCTACAGTACAATAATGTACACATATTAGGGGCATCAAGGACTACAGGTACTACTTTACAGTACATGAAAAAATGGCACTTGGTAGCATTCTTATAAGGGTCAACAGGTGCTGTTTGGTTGGAAACGAGCGCCAAACAGCACTTGGCGCCCAGTTAATTTCATCCTTGACAAAATTGCCCCAAAATATTACTAGGGGGCAGGTTGGCTGTCTTGATAGAACTTTTCATGCAGTGATAATTTTGGTATACAACAATGAAAAAGGACAGAAATTTCTCTTCAAAGGGGTGACATACCGTACTCAGGGACCACTTAGGCACCAGAAACAATAGCCATGCCACTGAACGCAGTGACAGTTCAGTAGTACTGTAGCTCCAGGCAGGTAGACTGTTTATTTGAACTCTGCACTGGCAATTTTTTGCAGAGCATCAGAATTGGTGGAATGTAACTTTGATTACAGTAATACCCTTCATGACATAATGTACTATTGCCACTGCAATTGTGCACAATGAACAGGCACATATTTTTTAAAACATTAATACCATTAGCCAAACATACAACTGACTTTGCATATATACACAATAGAGTATACACTGTGACCATATGTAACCAACTGAACAGAAATAATAATACAGTATTTGAGATCTGATGCTGAATTTTTATGGTAAATATTTGTGGTATTTTGGCTGTTGAAGTAAGTATATGTAATTGATACGATAGCATGAAAGGATCCAGCCACAAACAAACTACAGTACCTGTACTGGTACCAATACAATCTCTTTACAAGGACTAAAATTTCAGGAGCTTTTTATGGTACAGAATCCTCCCAGTTCTCTTCACATCTGCCCCACACTTCAAACTTTTAGGACTAAGCTTAAAACTTGGTTATTTTCCATGTTTTAATTGTTTTGATGTTTCTTTTGTTGTTGTTTTTTGTCATAGCTTATGGTATTTTTCTCCTCGGTATCTTCTCCATGCACTCTTGTCTATTTTCATCTTCTTTCATGTGTTTTTGTGCAGCACATTAGATAACTTTTGGTTGATAGTGCGCTTTACTAAATCAATAATAATAATATTAATAATAATATGAACCATAAACTGCACGTATATTTACTGTATGTTAAGACAACATGTCATAAAGTCAGCTTTGTTTAAAGCCTCATATTTGCACTTTTAACTGCAGTCTGCCTACTCAGGCTGGTGCAACTAGAGGAAAGGGGAAGGCTTGGGGTAATGAGATGTTGGACCCCAAGGAGCCTTCCCCCACACAATATTTTCTGGCTATGCCACTGAGTCAAACACTAAGTTAATTTTTTTTAATTTTCCTAAGCTTTGACTGTGGTACTGTACAGATCCAGGAGGGTACTCCACATATTTCCACCTTTTCACAAGTGGCTCACGACTGGAAATACACTCTGCTCTTATTCATTTGACAGTCTTAGGAATAGCTCTTGGATTAAGTCGAATGTATCTGCTTGCTAATCATGAATGTATATCACAGGAGAGCCATGGACATACCTGTACAGTAGGCTGTAACTGTCAATTTAGGAATAAGATTTCTCGTTGAGGAAGATGAGGCAGACTTCTTTGTTTTATTTAGTTGATATTGTATATGAGGTCAGGAAGTCACCTGTGTTTGCTTAAACTAATGATCACAGAGGAGCCAAAGCATCAAGATTTTTTCTGTTTTAAAGCTCTAACAAAAGTCTTAGTCACTTAGGCCAACAATATCATTCCTTCTTTGAAGAACAAGATGTGCACATGAAGCCCCAAGTCAGTCTGTGTCAATTCCTTGGTATGTTCTCCCTTACCACAGTATCAACTCATGAAGGCCTCGGCCTTTTGATATATTTTTTTTTCTCTCTTTTTATGTGACTGAACATCTGCCTTATTATAACAAGATATTGCCTGGCCAGTTATTGTAATACAAAAGGACAACAAGTCTCATCGCAGAGAGTGGACAGTTACATTTTACCTATACCAAACAGTGTTGGCACTAGGTCTCAGAATTATGTTGGAGGGGGGCTTTCAAAGTATTTTGTGAGGGACTCTGGTTCAAAACGGGGGATCTTCATAAGTTGCAACATTGAAAGTTGTCTATTTCTTGACGTTTTCCCGCCAGGTGTGGGATATTTTAACTAGTGAGATTGGTGAGAAAAGTGTCAGGATTGCATGCTCCTGTTGATTTATGCAAACATTGCTACTGCTACTAGGTACTTGGTTTACTTCTTGCTCATCTAAACGAAGAGAAATTAATACATCTACATACTGCACTTTAATCCCAGACAATGGTTCTGTATAGTAGCCTGTGCTGACTTTGACTTGCTCAGGCCATATCCCCAAGCTACTGTGAGCTACGTCTCTGGTGTAATTTGAATACTGTACACCAAGTGAGCTGTACAACTTCTAAGTTATCTTTGACCAAGGGAGTTGTTACTCAGAACAGAGTAATACTTACTATGAGTCCCTGTTATGGAATTCGATGTTAAAATAAAAGTTTAATTTGAAAACCTACCTCTTTAATTTAGCGTGTGAGCTTGAGAATACAACTGACTACAAAAGTCACCATGATTGACCAACTCTCATGAAGGTAATGTGTGAATCAGACTCAGACCCATAACCAAGGGGGGGGGGCATTTGGGAGCCAGGCCCCCTGCTCCTTGGCTTGCCCCCCTGCTCTGCAGGCATGATAGTCAGGCCCCTGTACAATAGCACACTTTCAAATTTTGATATTTTCCTCTGCACATAAAATGACAAAAGTTGCCCTTAGATTCCTAATCCCCACTGGTTACGGCGTAGTGGATCAGAACAGTGGGACGTGATGTGGCTGGACAGGCCAACACTGTCCTCACCTGAGGAGTTCTTGCAACATTACCAGTTTCTTGCATCCTCAGTTGTGTTTCACACAACACATACATATACAGTACCTACTGTATATTGTCAAGTCTGTATGAACCAAACCCTGAATTTGAAGCTGTCACCTTACTTTCTTTTTCGTTTGGTTGGGCCTACTGTAATGTCGAGAAAAGTGAAGGCTCAAGGGTATTGTGTAACTATTGTAATTTTATGGGGAAAAGGAGAGGCTCTGACTTATCCCTGACAAATTGCAGTTGGTTACAGTATGCATGAACCATCAATCGTATGATGCTTACTGTAGGCTACATTTCAAAGTAAATTTCTTGCAAATCTTGAATGAGAATATTACTCTCTATTTTTCTTTTTGTGACTACTTGCCAAATATTTGCAAAGAATGAGGGAACTTTGAATTTTCATGACCACCAGAACCTGACAGCTTATTTAGGACACAGATCGCATAATCACAGCTGATTAATAGTGTCCCAAAAATCACTTCTCTCCCTTTCCATGACGCAATGATCGACTACCTATTAGAGGTATATTACTGTATAGGCCTACTATTGCAATTAGAGGCATACATATTGTGGTGTGTTGCTTCTTTGGTTATGATTATTTTATAGGCTCAATAATGTGGTTTGTGGGTTACAAATACAGTAAGGTCAGCATGTGAAAATTAAGCTCATGGTATGACCGCTTTCAGAAGTGACAGTATGGAGCCTGCAGAAAATGAATTACTCCCCCAAACTCAGATAACATCAGCAATAGCTCTCTAAGTCTATATTCTTGCCAGCGGTGCACACAGGGGGAGAGCATTAGGCCATGCCACCCCCTCATGGATGCCAATTTTTTTTTATTTTTTTAGTTCTTAAAAATATGTAAATTTTGAATCACAAATTTTACTTCAAAAGGTAGCATATGTGGCACCAAATTGCATGTACAGTAAAGACACCCAATTTTTCAAAAAATTTCAAAAGGTGAGGGGGACATTCCCTCTTAGACCCCTGCCAAGGCTGGCAATCAAACAATATACTGCATTCCCCCTCCCCCCTGCCACTGACCCTAGCTGTTTGTATATTTCAATGACATGGAGAGATATTCTGTGAAAATTAATGCTTCTCCATTAAACAAAACTTATCGCCTCCCCCTGAGCTTGGTTTGGCTCCCCCTGCTCTTCAAGCCTGGTTACAGTATGGGCCTCCTGATAAGACTGCAGTCACAAATTGTGTTTAGGCTACTGAAGAAATATGATCAAATGATTTCTAGACATGATTGGTTTGATGCTAAACCTTCTTCAAGTATTTCTGGTGTGATGCAACAGTGCCTTCAATAAGGTTACTATTATACACACAATGGGCCATAGCCTACCTGCATTTTTCGGAATGCATTCCTATCGACATCATCCACCATCTTGGAGACCTCTTCATCAACTTTAGCCTTGCTGGCTTGTAAAGCTGCAGACATCGGTTCTCCCATTTCTGAATTCTTCTTTCTTCTGTCCAATTCTTAATCACTGTCAAATTTCAGTACCCTACAGTCACTTACTTCCTACTGGTCAGTATTTAATTGAAACCAAACAGTTTATGGGACTAGCCTCTCTTCTTAATTAAAGTTTAGTCCCAGTAATGAGGCACACAAGCTTCAGATGAAGGTTACAGTACTGTGTAAATTTAATTTATACAGTACTGAGTATACCAGTGCTGATTTATAAGAGTTGAGGTAGGTTTGTGAGCCTTTATTGTATAGCCTTGTACCACAATAAAGTACTAACAGGTGGGCTATTTTAAGCAGCTTTCATAAAATCACAAGCAAACGGCTCGGCTACTGTTAGATCCTGGATGTGGCTTGGCTACATACGTACAGTACTAAGTTACTGTACCATCCCACTTCCACGACTTACTCCACAGTACTACAATAGCCTGCTGACACTCTATTTAACGAAGAAAAGCACTGGGACCCCTATATCTCAATGGTAAGCTGTCCAATTTCTTCTGGGTGAAAGGTTAGCTTTTCAAAGAAAATAATGTGCCTCATCTGTATCATACCAGCGTCTGAAATAGGAAAGTGTGCTAATAACGAATTTACGAGCCTCCTTGCCAGGTTCTTGTCTCGCTGTCTTGGTTTGGAAATTCACTGACGACGCACATGGACACAATACTTCCACAGCATAGGACAAAATTTCTGAGATATGTTTCCGCAATTTTCCTAAAATTTGGAATATTGACAGTAAGTCGCCAAATTTTTCTATTTTAAGCCTACTTTTTGCAATTTTTACCTTTTTTAATTTAAATAAAAATATTTTAACCTTGTAAATTTAAAAATTGACCTTAAAAAGACATAAATATTTTCAAAATTTTAGAGAATTTTGGAGAAAAGTGGAAGTTTTGTTTCAGAAGCCTTTCAGCGTTGATGATACGAAAAGCATTAGATGGATAGTCAGGGTAACCCCATATCCTGGGCATGCTTCATTTGGCCGTTCATCCCTTCGAAGTCAGGGAGCATACAGTACTGATTTTGACTTCCAGTGAAGGTGGGAGCTTATACATATTTATGAAATGCTTTATCGCAATTGGCAGACTTTCCAAGTCACACGCATCTGGCGTGTGACACACGCATTTCAGCTCCTTCACACGCAGAGCAGTACCGATCACACACATTGCTGTGCTTGCCCAAGGAGAACACGAGATTCGCGATGTTTTGCTCATCCAATTTCGAAACTAGTGGAAGCACTCGGCACAGCTCTTTCTCGTCGTCTCGCGCCCCGCAGACACGAAACCACGACTACCTACAACTCAACAAAAGTCACGCCCGGGACCCACGAGGAAGTAAGATTTCTGTATTTTATTATCTCTGGAAGGTTAGGAACCGAATATTCATTTAAATATTTGAAACACAATCCAATTGCTACAGCCAGCTGAAGAATCCATCTGATATGCATTACCATTTTTCATACATTGAGTTTTTATCAATAATTGAGAAACTACAGACATGAGACACCTATTTCATGGCTGGGTACATGTACCTTAGAACACTCAGGAAGTGCCGTTTCCGGCCATCTGGGGGTTTTGTAAAACCAAAAATTTTCTTGTACGCTCCGCGCCAACTTATGGTGGCGCTCCGTTTAGATAGTCACACACATAAATTTCCTCAAAGGTTGGAAAGTCTGAATTGGTCACCTGAAGCGTTCAACCAACAACACTGACATGATACAGGGCCGTAGCAGAGTCATATGTTTAGGGGGTGTGAAGGTCCCAAATTCCTACTGGCTGGAAGTTTTTTTTCCAACTGAGTGACAGCGTGTAAAGTGCACCTTTTTACGCGCCTTGCATCTTTTGTATACATCAGTGGGGATGCTTCCTTTGTCACTACATAAAGGAGCCTTCCTGGGCATGGGTCTAAGGTGTCCCCCTCTCCTTTGAGAAATTTTTATTAATTTAAGGTTGCTTACATGCAAAAAATGGTGCTATCTGTGGAGCATTTTTTGAGCTGCTCATATATGGGTGAAAAATGCCCATAATTTGGTGAATTAAGCAGCAGCAGATATCCTCCCTTTGTCACTACATAAAGGTGCCTTCCTGGGGAAAGGTGTAAGGAGAGGGGTGCCCCCTCCCCTTTGAGAATTTTTTGTTAATCTAAGATTGCTTTGGGGCATTTTTGAGCTGCTTATATATGGCTGGGAAATGACCATAATTTAGTGAATCCTAATTTTTGGTTAGGTGAAGGAAGAGAGTAAGTTGTCTTAGAGGAAAATATGTTGTCAACAAACCTCCTGAAGACTCACCCCCCCCCCCGTTTTGGCTTCTTTACTGTCTTCTTGTCTTCTATTCGGACAATTTATTTTTCACATAAATACGTGCGTGGAGTCAACAGAAACATTCTTGGACTATTACGAAAATTTTCCTGTCCTTCATTGTGCATTATAAAAGGGCATCTAAGGCTGGCAGATACCTGGAAGCTCTGGATCAATTGTATAGTTAGTTAGTTAGTTAGTTAGTTAGTTAGTTAGTTAGTTAGTTAGTTAGTTAGTTAGTTAGTTAGTTAGTTAG
>WURT03019718.1:0-15892 GCA_009936505.3 Holothuria glaberrima | reverse complement strand
TGTTCTTTCCTTTGTGTTTGCTTCCTTAACCCTAACCTTAACAATAGATTGTCTATTGTTTGACACCTGAGGACCTCTGAAATCTATTGTTCTGACACCTGAGGATCTCATCTTGAATAGAAAATGTCCTCACCTTGTATGAAATGTTGGGTCCACGCCAACCTGACTACACAGGTTCCTTTGCTATTAAAGCAAGGAACCAAAAAGTGTCACCTTGCTCAGAAGTCCACTGCAGTCATGTATGTATGTTCACCTCAGCTTACTTTTAACATATTATGAACTGTTGCTAATAAGTAAAAAATCTTATTTAACATTTGTTATTCAATTCATGTACCAAGGTGAAAAAGTATCAGCAACAGTATTGATTCTTAAAATATGACTTGAACTAATAACTTAAGGTCCTCTTTTACCTAATGGCTGCTTTAAATCTAATTTTTTATTTATTTTGTCCTTGCCTTTTATTACTATTGAACAAGTGTAAGAAAACTAGGTTCACTTTTCATGGTCATTCTAAGCCTGCATATCCTCACAGCATTTTAATTTTGGCTACTCACCCAATGGCAATGGAAATGAAGTAGATGTAGGTGCAAGGTGAGGCAAATTACATGTGTGAACAAGCATTGATTCATGTGACTCTACAGTAATATACCAATAATTGATTTGTTATTCAAGTAACAATGCATCAATCCACAATTTTATCACTTCAGTTAAATCTAATAAAATTCCTCAGGTGAATCACATTATTACTATACAGCCAATGAACTCAAGTAATTTAATTGACAGTATACTGTACGTAAATCCCTCAGGCCTTTTTTTCATTTAATTGCAAACCAAAATTTTGCTTTTTTTATTGTTCAAACAACTGTTTGCATTTTTACCTACAATGTCAACATGCTGCACTGACTGGGTAGAAAAGTTGTTCTTTCACACCCCACCATTCTATTGTCTAAGTGGGGTATTTAATGTAACCAATCCTATGGCCTAAGGCTGGTGCAAATGCAGGGAGCTCCCGAATGCATTTTTGTGGAAGATGCTTGTGGCAAAAAACTTCATAAAATTGTCAGTATCACACACATGCTCTAGACATTACTGAATTTTTTGGAGCTTGCTCTTTGAATGAAGAAATTGTTTTCATGTTCACACAAATGCAAGTACCACCAAACGACAGCTTTCTACCATTTTCATGAACGCTTACTCTGACATGTTTGGTGCACACGGTTCATCAGTGCTCAACTGATAAATGCAGTCCAAAAAGGTTTATCAAAATGACCATGTAGACATTACAACAGACACCAGTGTTAAGTCCTTTTACTAATACAGGTAACAATCTACTGCAGCAGTTTAACTTAAATCAGTCTAAAGCTTTGCCAATGATACTGATTGCAATTCAACTGTAAAAGATGATCAGGGATGTGCCTACACTGTGCACAACTTCCCCCTTCCCCACCCACTCAACAATTCTCTGCCCCCTTCTTCTCCCCCACCCCCACTACATCCTTCCCCAAGGGTGTCAATGTATCCAGCACTCACTGAGTACTAGGTAGATATTTGATACATACTTAGTGCAAACTTTTCTGCAAGTTTGCAAGGGACTTTTTATACAAAAAAAAACAACAACACATACCTGGAATACCGTAAAGAGTGCTTGCCAGAAGTTGTCAAAGTTACTCCTAGGTTTCATCTCTTTGGGATTAAAGTTAAATTTTCCTCCAAAGAGCTGCATCCCAAGAAGTGCAAAGATGAGGATGAAGAGGAAGAGCAAAAGCAAAAGACTGGCAATGGAACGTATACTGTTCAGCAAGGATGCCACCAAGTTACGGAGGGCAGCCCAGTACCTGAAATTAGATGAAAGTCACAATATTCAGTATTTCATTTTTACTGTTCAGTAGGGATGACACAAAGTTTGGTGAGGGCCCTGAAATAAGAAAAAACAGCAACACTGTTCAATTTATTGTCCATTCTAATGTTCAGTAAGGATGCCACTAAATTATGGTAGGTGAACCTAAAATCAAACAAAACTGGCTATATCCAAAATAATGTTCCTTCATGCTGTTCAGTAAAAGGATGCCACCAAGCATTCCTGAAGTAGGCCTACCAGAAATTATATAAAAAAAGAGCAAAGTTCCATAATTTGTCCATTAATACTGCTTTGCCAGGATGCCAACAAGTTACAGAGGGCCCTAAAATCTAACAAAAGGTTAGCCCTGTACCTGAAATCAGACAAAACTAGTGCTAGTATTAAATACTTCTGTTAATTTTAGAATAAAACTCATATTGAGAAAGACAGAACTGACAGTTTTTTTTTGCACTTTGATATACCTGGGACCTGCTTCACTGCTTGATACTTCATCCTTGGTTTAATTTAAACAGAATTATTGCATGATAAATTCAACTTAACATCGAGCATATAAACATAGGTGTACAAGATTGGGGTAGGGGGGTTGGAGGACTGCAGCCCCCCCCCCAATTAAGAGTGCAAGAAAAACCTTGGGGAGAACTGGTCGACCTTTTTGCACAATAAAAGATTTCCTCTGGCAAAAACAGCTCAGCACCCTAGTAAAAATGTCCTATACACCCATTACCATAACTATTTACAAAACAGGGCCTGGTATTAAATTAAAAATCACGTGGCCAGTTTTGACAAAGTCGGATGAAACAAAACAAGTCATTTTAATGATTTACTCCTTCCTCTATTGGAATCAAAATCTTTTAAATGTAGTTTTCCCTTAAGGTCATTTTACACTGTTTACCCTACCTACATCTTTCATACATTTTTTACATTTCTGACAAAAATGGCTTCAACTTGAATGAGAAAAATTTTAGGAAATATCTGAAAGAACAAATGATTTTGAATAGTACATTTGAAAGCTTTTAGAATATGAAACAAAAAATATGATTTACTCATTCCAATTGAAAGTTTTGATGTCTACATATGCTGGAGTTTGTACCTGGCTGAATCTGACTCCTTGGTGAGTGTAAACTGCTGGTACAAACATTGGTAGACTCAGCTATGCTCATAGCATGACACTAAAAAATGTTGTAATGTATCAAACTATTTACCACAGAAGAGTGAAAATGTAACCACTTTTACAGCAAGGAAACCACTACATGCCTGTCTCTGGTATAAACACCAAAAAACAAATGTTTTTCATTTTTCTGGAGAGCACCCATAAGTGGGAAACTGATTTATGAGGGCAATTCACTTTCAAAGACCGGTGTCTTCAATCAGGTTACAGTTGCTTCTAACATTTCCTCAGACTTAATTGCTCATGGCACAAAACTCCAGAAACTTCCAATCAATCTCGGCCCAAGTCGCTTTCCGTGTCCTGGATTTTACATCCTGTGTCACGGGATATGGAACAGAATGCTGCGCTTCAGTGAAATGTAACTGCGGCAGGCATACTGTGATATGGCATCCACAGCACACTTGATTACTGAAGTGCTCTCAAAGCGGCAGACATCTCTGCCTAGTAAAAAACTCTTGCTGGTGTCTTGGCTTTGTGGTTTAAAATGTCTGCCAGATGTAAATCAAACCACTTGCACTTCCTACAGTGTTAATTGCTTCTTGCTCTTCAATACACAGTTCAAACGAAGACAGAGAAAGTTCCTGGGACTGAACAAAACAAGCCACTAATTGCAGATCACCATGACTGCCTTGGCTTATGCTACAGCAATATGATCACGCACGTATGCAATAATACGTATAAACACTTTGTCGTCAAAGGGTAAACAACGATAAAAGCAACCGTGAAGAAAGCAATGCCACTGCAATTACTAATAACACAAGTCTGGGTATATTACACTATGGCAAGGCAAAATTTATGAAGGAAATAGAATACTCTGTCTGTTCATGCTTTTAAGAGATCTTGAGATAAAATTTGCATTAGTGGTCTGTCTACAATGGGTGTTAGGAAACAACACAAATAGCTATAAAATTCGTAGAAATATGCAGAATAATATAATAATACAAAAAAGAATGTTACATCCCTTTATTTATGAGGCAGCCACTGCAGGTTGAGAATTTTTCTCATTTTTTGTTCTAACTTAACACTCATGGTCTCATTATATTATACATCGATTTCTACAGTACATCTCTTAGTCACTTATTAAATGTGCCTTCATCTGTTACCTAATCTTACGGTGATGGGGCTTTTTCAACAGTTTATGCCAAATTGTGGAATGCACCTGCCACCTTTTATCAAGAACTCTCTTACTACTGGACAATTTAAAACTTACTTGAAAACTCATTTGTTTACAATGTCCTACTGACTGCCTGTTGTGTAGTTTTGAGACTCCTTGGGTAAGGCACTTTATAAGAACTGTATGATTATGGTTACGATTATGATTATGATTCTGATCATCCTCGTAACTGTCGCTGTCGCCATCACGATCGTCATCGTCATCGTCATCGTCATCGTCGTCATCATCATCATCATCATCATTTTTATTATCAATTCATACAGTTTGTACATTACAGTTGATAGGATGGTTACATACAAACACAGGTATGTATTACGAAAATTTGAGGTATTTATAACTGAAGGCAACAAATTTTACTGCTAACACGTTACTGGAATATAGTTTTATGAGACTGGACAATCGAGTGTTATGCTTCAGTTGTGTTCTTATTTCATGGCTTCATGCTCTAATGGGCACAAGTAAAAAATAGGACACTTGGAAAAATATGACACACAAACTTAAGTTGGTCAAGATAATTTAAGTTAAAATGAGAGGAGAAAAATAATTCCACTGTGTACTTGAGGTGTAGTACATCCCTTGAGAAAAGTGTGTGTGGGAAGGGGGAGGGAAGGAAGGAGATGATGGGAGGTTTATGCATTGGTACTTTATAAATGTACTGATTGAATTACAGCAGCACTGACCCCTTCTCCCAGAAGGTCCACCTCACCCAAGAGCATTTTGCCCCATTTCCCAAAATGGTGAAAGAGGTGAAATACGCTTGCATTTGTGCATATGCAAGTCGAAATCCATCCAACCCCCCCCCCCCAATCATAATGTGGAAAAAGGATACCTTGAAACCCAAGGATGCAAGCCCAAATTATTATCAGGTAATATGGCTGGTCAAGACTGTTTTAGTCAAAATGAGGGGACAAACTGCCACTGTGTTCTTTAGGTGCAGTACATCTCTTGAGATAACTGTGCGTGTGTGCATGTATGTGCGGATAGGGAGAGGGGCTTTATGCATTGATTCTTTAAATGTGTTGACTGAGTCATAACAACACTCTCCCCCACTCCAAAATGTTGAAAGGGGAGAAATTAGCCTACATTTGTGTATGCAGGTCAAGATCCCCACACCTACCATAACATGGATCCCCACTCCCAGAATTTTGGAAGAGGAGTCGTAAGAGTTCACTTGTGCATGCAGGTCCAAATCCATCTGCTTCTCCCCACCCCAAATTTAATGTGGAAATGTACACCCCAATACCCAAGGACTCAGGCCTACATTATTGCCAGATTATATGGTTATATCATTTAACCCCTACCCTGTATTAAAATGCCATAAAATAAAGATCCAGTGTAGTTAAACTACTAAAGTAAAACATAAATAAGGGGTACAGCAATTTACCCAAACACATTCTGGCAGTGGCAGAGCTAGGGAATTATTTGATCAGAGGGGTAGATAACCATAAACGATATGCCTCAATATGATAAAAACATAAAAGGCCACTTTGCAACAGGTAATTTGAGTCCATCAGGGGGTGCCAATGACCCCCCCCATACGGAAGTTCCGCTACTGCATTCTAGCACTCCAAACAATTTTTTTCCTCAGGCCTTACACCACACCAATGTATCACCAATGGTCTGCAAAAGAAAGTGTTAACAGACCAAAATTTGAACTAGCTGGCCATCCTTTCTTCAACAAAACTTAATATAAAATACTATTCAAATTAATATCAGCCCAAAGCTGTAGATGAAGGATTCAGCTAAAATCAAGGTTGAATTAAAGACTTACCGTGTAACCTTGAAGACTCGTAGAAGCCGAACACATCTTAGCACACTAAGGCCAATAGGTGGGATGAGTTCTGCATAAGTAAGTGTAATTTCGATGAGACTACTGCACACAACAAAACAATCAAAGCGGTTGAAAAGAGATACAAAATAACCCTGCATGCCAAGGCTGTACATCTTGATGAGCATTTCGATGGTGAAGATAATTACAAATAAGAGGTTGCCTGTATCTGTTGGAGAAATGGTAAGATGCTAAAAGTAAGACAAAATGGATCAGAATAACTAAGTACTTAATTTCAAAACATCTGTTGGTATGATACACAAAATTTACAAAAACAGATGAATTGACAGACTGATGCAGTGTAAGCACAATATTTCCATTTAAAGGCTCAAAGCAATCTTACCCCACCACTAATTTAAGAATATAATCATATCTCTAAATATAATTTGCTGACTGCACTTTGATTGACACTAGTTGAAACAAAAGCTTCATTCTGGCTGGAAATGGTGAATAAAAAGTCAGTTGTGTCCCAATTGCTCAAACACAGTAGTCTATGGATATAGCCTTGCACAAATTTTAGCTCAGTGCACAGTTCTCTAGCTTTGTCTAGGAGTTGTACTAGACAGGTTTTTTTTTTTTTTTTAAATTGGAAGAGGGACTAAAAGTACATTTTATAGGGAAAATTATTACTGCTTCTGGTCAGATTTTATGACATTTAATTATGATAAGTATTAAAGTCTTTCTGTTCCATATTGAAGCAGTGTAAGTACAATACTTCCCTTTAACTACTTGTGCTTGGTATTCCCCATACGAGCAATTTAGCTGAGCATAACAAGAGTTGGATGACCCTAGAAATAAATCAATATGCCTGCTGCAAATGCTATAATGGTCTTTAACTAGACATTGTCTGCATAATTCATTTTGTATTGCAGTGGTCCCATAACAGGGCAATGGCATTTAAAGCAATGAAGCAAAGAAATGAGATGTAACAGGTTAAAAGCTTGGCTGCATAATTGGTGAAAGAGAAGCATGTTGAATGTAAAAAAAAAAACAAGCTACACTTTTTCTTCAACCTGATGTGCACCTTTCACATTCAAAAATTCTGACCTTGTGTGAAAATGCTCAACTGCTTATACATAACAAAGTATCACACATTTAGTTATACTTTTATGAATTGCCATCATGACTATCACATACGTACCTGTAGTCAATTTAAAATTTGGTAAAATAGTTACCATACTTGTAAAAAATAAAGAGACTTTGGTATTCATGTAGGCTTAACACCAGCAATGTGAATAAAAAGTTAACTCTTTCCAAAGGTTTTTCAGTCACAATGTTTTCATCCCAATAAAACATTCACAAGCTCCACCCCCAACTCCCATCCCCCCAGACTTCTACAACCTGGCAACCATTGAGGCAATTTACAGTTAAAGATTTTCCCACAAAATATGGTTCACTGTCTTATGCTTAACACCAAACTGAAAAAGGCAACAGGTTCCATTTTGCATGACCTTGGCATCAGCTGACCCTGCACCCAGGGTTCATTACAGCTAAGACTGGGCTTATTCTACTCTGGTTTCTTGAAGTTGCTACATATGATGAAGTTTCAAAATAAACCATGCACAAAACTTGTATTTTGCTCTAAAAGGTCTACATCTGTATTAGTTTGTGGGGTTTAATGAAGTACTGCACATTACATCAAGTCGTTAATCTATTTTATCAGATATGTGATGATTTGTTTTTGGGACCTCTGTCAAGTGCTTGTCAACTATTCCCCTAACAAGATATTCTGTGATACATGAGCTGTCCAATTGTAGTAATCTGGGAGGTAACTAGGAGCAAAAGGATTAGCATTTCAGCACCTCCACCAAAATCCTGTAGTGTAGGCCAGGGCTATTGGTGAATTCTCACTAGAAGGCTAGTACTCCTTAATAGCCAATACTGCAAGTACGTAGAGCAGTTACAATGCCACTGCATCGTGACTCTGAATGGAGTCATGACTCTGTGGGCCGCAGGTACCAGACTCCATATGGATTAGATTCTGCCATGCCTAATCACAGCCTCACAGGTGAAAGGGGAATGGTCTAAGCCAGTATGCAGTCAGTAAGTTGTAAAGCTGCAACCTATATTCAACAGTATAGTATCACTCAACTCAATCAGAAATAAACCATTCTCCATTAGCAAAGACCCATATAGCACCACATCTAATAAATTTATGCACCTTGCCAGACTGCAGACAGCTAATTAAGAAAAACCAAAAAGACCTAAAACATTCACAAAATCTAGGACATCCATTGTACCCCAAAAAACTTTCACTTAAGTCTTTTTAATAGCAATTAGTTTTGAAGTTACAAACGCATTTACAAGTTAGAAAAATTTCTGCAAAATTTTGCTGCAGATATTCCAAACGAGATAGAAGTTCCTAGAGGAAAATGTCTGGTTTGAGTCACGTTGACATTTACGGCAGATGTTAATGCTTAAACCATCAAGTAGGAACATTATACACCCTCCTTCATGCCCTGGCATGGCAGTTAAATGTTTATGGGGAGACACATTCAGAGCCCATTCTGATCAAATTTATCGCCAGGAGATCTTCTAGAGACAGTTTCATACTCTGTTTGTTGAAAGACAACCTCAGCATACTAACACGCTGATAAACACTGAGAGCAACTTACAGCCTTTAAAGTCTATATCTCTGCACAGTGTATAAACAAGTGTACAATAACAGATCATATACCACAAAAGTAAAGTGTGAGATATAGTGCACAGGAAATCACCAAATGTTATATATTTTTGACAAGCCTAGGTGTATCAAAACTCATAAAACAGTTTCCAAATCAAATGATCTCTTCGTCACATGTAACCTCTGCCTGATTACTTGCACAAGAAGCCAGCCAGGCAGCGTGAAGCACAATACTCTTGGTCATAAACTAAGGACAGACCAGGCTAGATATTTCATATGTGACAGTTGCCAGGCATTAGGGGATGGAATTGAGCACTAAAAGAAAGTAAGACACTTCATCAGAACTTCATATTCTGAAATAAAACTTTCTCATTCGGCACATTTGTTCTATGTTTGCAAGTGTTGCACCGTTATGGTAGTTAGTGTATATATATGGTAGAAAGTGGCTCATTTAAAGCATAAACATCCTCAACCCTGAAGATATTAAAAATTTTTCCTGCAATTACTTCTACCCCCTCCTCTAATTTAAAAAAAAAAATAAAAAACACCTGTCTAGTGCAAATCCCACACAGAGCTACTGTAGCAGGCTGTAGTGAGTGTTTGAATTGCTCAAGACCACATCCACACACTACTGTATGAAAGTTGTCTGCCTTGGACCCCAAACATTACTGACATCATTATTTAACCAAGCAGAGTCCAGCTATTGTTGATATTAATTTCAATCAAATTGCAGTCACCAATTGTAAACAGAGATATAAGGGTATTCTAAAATATGATTGGGGTGACACAACAGCCCCATTTTTTATGTTAATTCAGATATACTATGAGGATGTATTTGTTTTTTTCTTTTTTAGATATGTTATTGTGGTACCTACTACACTAATAACACAACAGTAATATTTAAAACTTGCTCATGCACTCCACCCTACCCCTCACACTCTCCATGTAAAAATGTTCCTCCCCATTAAACAAACCCTTTTTAAAATAATTCTAAACCTTGAGCACCTTCCTCTCATCACTTCCAGAGTAAAACTTGTTCTCGTTACGATAAGTCCTGCAGGATATTTTTTTGACAGCTCAAGACCGAAACTGCACCCAAGGAGCTAGGACCACTTTAAAAGGACAAACTTAACAGTTGAAAAATCTTCAGACTGAATGTTATACTGTTACACAATTTCTAGCTCTACACCCTTGAGTACATTAACTTCATTCCCTCACTGAATACAAAATGGCCTGTGCAATATGTCAAGCAATTTAAGACTCAATTGAAGTTATGTCAATTCCTTTTACAAGGTCATTTGAAGGCAATGCAGTGGAGCAGATAAGGTTGAACTTTTGAAAGATTTGACACAGACAGTAAACTCAAAATGCCAGACATATATTAAATACACCACACAGCTATTCCAACTATATCCAGACTCTATGTACCAATCTTTTATGTGGTGTAACATGCACGTTTGACAGCACAGTGCAATTTTATCATGCTACGTACATCACATTGAGATGGTCTGACTCAGACATTGATTGCGGAGCAGGCAGACTACACTTTGCCCTACAAACCACTTCATCCTGTTATCGATTGCCTAATGACTGTAAGTCCACTTTCATTATGACACTGCCCAACTAAAACTGTACAAAAGATGGGCAAAAAATCATTTTCTCTAAAAACTGCATAACTAACTTACGCATATTCATATTAACATATACAAATATAATAATACTGTAACATATGAAAAGAGGCTTATATATGTGCACTAAAGTAAGTTCCCTACCTTTTTCATGAATTTTGGCTTTTCCTCGAGTTTTGTGAGAATACTCCAACCAAAAGAGGGAAATATCTTTTCCATGATAGCATGCATTCCCTGAGTGGCTGAAATCTCATATAATTTTACACTTATCTCATTCATATGCACAATAACTGAATCACTTAACACTGACATCACACAAAGTGATATGTGTTCACAAAACTTTGTCATATACTGACCTTGGATTTGTCCTAAGAATGGTGGTTGATTGTGGTACTCCATGCCAATAATGACAGTATTTAAAAAGACCATTACAATGACCAACCAATAAAAAGTCTGAGATTTCACAGCCTGCCGACATAGCCTACGACACCGTCT
This sequence comes from Holothuria glaberrima, assembly GCA_009936505.3. Lineage (NCBI taxonomy): Eukaryota > Metazoa > Echinodermata > Holothuroidea > Aspidochirotida > Holothuriidae > Holothuria > Holothuria glaberrima. The sequence goes on along the minus strand of WURT03019718.1, from coordinate 5,118 downwards.
GTTCCACCGTTTGAACTGGCGCCTGTAAAGAAGAAAAATCAGAGACTCAAACTTTTGAACACTACGTTGTTAAGTAGTTATGAGACAATGTTGTCTGGTATGGTAGTTATGACCATTGAGAGGACTGCCTCTTAGACATGATATCACTGACCAGGAGTTACATTTGTGAAGCACTTTGGTACCTTGGTGACAATGTGCTATATAATTATCCAAGTTTTATTAAGACAAAAAATGGTGGAATAACACATTCTCATCTTCACATAACTTCCTGGGATAGGGATCTTTGGACCTTAATGTTTCAAGTTACCTTCAATTCATATTTGTAACCACTCTAAATCCACAGAGAGAACTGGGAGAAAAAAAGAACTGAAGAAACTCCTCTTTAGTGGGTGCCCTCTAAATCATTCTTTGCCAGACCTCTAAGTTGATTCTGTGGTAAGATACTCACTTTGAAGCAAAATTGCAAATGTGCACATCTTTTTACAAAAATATCTTCAAGATGTTCCACACAAAATCTGCATGAGAGCCACTGCCTGAAGCTTCCAATTGCCTTCTATATGTGGTAAATTTAACCTCTTAAATTTGCTTTAAAATTTGCAATCATAATAGGCATTATGCTAACGAAAACTGTAGCCCGAGTGCCTTTTAAACTGGTACAAGTGTTGGTTACGCACATAATTGCCAAGCTGAACTTAAAAAACTTTAAACTCTCAAGCAATACTCCAGTGCTGTAGAAAAACACTTCCTTAAATTCTTCAACCCTGCAATTTCTAAAATAAGAACTGGAAATTTGCATTAAAGTTGAAAGCCTCTCCATTTAAGTAATTCATGCAAACCGTTATCATAACATATACTTCTGCCAAAAATACTATTTTTGTGGTTGGGTAATTTATGCAAGCCTTTGCTGCCCATACCATACTTTTGGCTTTTGTCATTTATTTACCTTAGAACAATTTTGTCCATCTTTGGATGATGGCAATGATTATGTTGAGGAAGGCAATACAAATTTCGGCTATTATCAACAAGCCTATAGTATTAAAGACAGTCCCAAGCTATCTGAAAGTGGATTTAGCGACAGCCTAATGATAGCCTATAAATAAACTGCATAGAAATCACTATCACAAGATCTGATGGGTTTTCAGTTTACAAAAAAACAATGCTGCTAATAAGTCTACTCACTCATGTTTACATTCTCTACCTACAGTTATGCTGCTTTCTTACTTGTATCAAAGACTTAATCACTCCTAATCTTGGCAAGATTCACATCTTCAACCCTACTTATCTTACAGCTTCAAGGTACCCTGAAGGCACATTAAAGGGGAAATGTTGTCACCCCCAATTTCAATTAATACTGTAAACCTCTGTGTCCTAATACATCAGCAACTCCTTTCAATCATATGTCATTATTTTTGTGACCGTATTGTTGAATTCATGCTGAATGATACCTTGCTCTAACTTTAATACGCATTATTAAGCTTCTTGAACATTGCCACAAGTAAGTGTAAGGGAAATGAAAAAATAATTCAGGAGATATAGCTGATGGGTTAAAACAAAGGTGGGGACTCTTCCTAGTCTCTTTAAATCATTATTCAAGCTACAAAAATTTGTTGATGGCAATCGCCTGATCGCCTTCACAGACTTCCTCTGTATAGTATGCTAATCGCTACGAGCAGCTATTGCCATTGCTCTACCAACAACAGTAACTGTAAGTGAGAATGACATAGCATTGTTTAAAGTTTCCCTGAATATCATCTAGCTATGACTTACTTTCTTTTCTCTGTCCACGTCTGTTGGGGAATTTCACCATTACTGCCCATGTCAGACTTTTCTGAGGATGATTCACTGATAGGTTTAGGAACTGAAAAAACAAGCAAAGATAAAACAGGTATGAATGGAAATAGGGGATGGTGGCAGAACAAAACACAGTACACTCAACAACCTAATGACAGCCTACTGCAGAGAAATGTAGACAAGTATTTCTTAACTAGTGGGCTGAGGCTCACGAGTGGACCAAGGGGCACCATCTGGTGGCCTGGGAAGTTGGTAGAAAATAATAAACAAAAGATGGATAACATTTATTAAAATTTTTTTAATATAGTATATCTTGTCCAACAGAGAATTTAGAAGTATGCTGCTAGTGTGGTATGGTCAAGCTATAAATAAAGGTTGGAACTTAATTTTTCAGGTAATGGTCAGGTAATGGTGTAAGGTCATCCTTGGATAATTTCAACAGTCAAAAGTAGGCCTTTAATTACAAAAAGGTTGAGAAAACCTGATCTAAACTATATTCAGCTTCATCACACATCTACAAAGCTGATGTTACTATCACCCATATTGGATTGAACATACACTCTAACTAAAACCAGACTGTAATTTCTAATTATCATTCAACAGCAGGTATAATTTTAATAGTTTCAAGAATGAGTTACCAAATCTATATCTAAGCTTGGGATTCATATTCTGATTTTCACTGAAAGCTAACTAATGGGTTTATTCAATTTATTTCATCAGACTTTATCAAGCAAGTCATGATATCCAGTAACAACCATTGAAACAATGAGGTGACCCCCTCCCCCATCTGGCTATCCAGTCTTAACAAAAGCCTTATTTATGGGTGCGTTTTAGTTGACTGTTAGTAGGCGTGGCCTAGTTCTAACAGAACTAACAACCAGTTGAGGCTGTTAGTTCTGTTAGATGATTACCATGGAGAATACGTCGTTCGGGTGACATCACAATAGACCTGTCAATCAAAAACTAACACTAACAGTTGACAAAAATGCACCCTATATTTCAAGAATAAGCAGCCAAAATGTCTCAATTAGAATATCATGTTCTGGTGTCCCTCAAAGGTATAACTGGTGCTTGTCTAATTTTTTTAAGTTATCAAACTTTACCAAGAATGCCATGAAGCACTATACCTGTACAACTGGTTAAACTTTTTAAGTTTCATACAATGGAGGTGTGGCAGTAAAATCTGCTGGATTCCCAAAGAGAAAATATTTGCAGTCTGATATGAGACTATCTGTCCTGCTTAATTATCTTTATAAATGGCTACAAATAAGTCAATGACATGCAAACAAATCGCCCTTGCGTCTGAAAAGTCTCCTCCTTTTTCGCAGAGGACTAAAGTCCACCTCTTACTTTCACAACAACTACTTAACAATTATTTCATGCAGCTCAAAAAAACACCAATGAACACTTTCACATTTCTAGCTACCAAATTAGCTACGTATATCACATGGCTACAGTATGTGTCACAAAAAGGCAATATTACAAAAATGTGAATCGTAATATTTCTGTTTTAACATTGTACGCAACTATCAGTGATATCACCAATGGCCAATAAAATGACAATTTACACTTACCACAAATTTAAAACACAAAAATACATTCATAACCAAGTTACGGACAACTAGTAAATTGATACCCAAGATCTAAAATTCTCTCTTATAATTTAAACCTGAAGCTAAAATTTTCTAAATTTTATTCTGTGTGCAAGTTTGGTAGGTTAAAAAGAAATTAAAAACACAACATAAAAAGCGTCTGTCCGTTCTTCACTTGCAAATTCTATTAAAAATGTCAACATGTCAACGACATCTCGATGAGATGACAAGCAAATTTTTTCTGGTTACATATTTACTTGTTCATCAAAATTGGACATATGTCTACAAGATAGAATTTCTGACATGTACCATGGGCAATTTGTCACAAATGTTTGTTTCCTTCAGAGTACAAACTGTAAGGAAATATTATGGGTAAAAAATTGACAAGTTAGAGCAGACCTTCCTGTAAGTCACTTTTATTATTTGATGATATTTGAAGACCCTTCAGAGAGCCCCATGGGAAATGTAAAAGGTAGGTCATCAGGTGGATTCACCGTGTGATTTGATTTACTATAAGACGTGGAAATTTTGACAACTTAGTTTTTGTCTGCACTTGGGTACATAATTTTATAAAGAATACCTGCAGCTTTGTGGTTGAGAATACATACTCAACAAGTTCATTCAAACGTACTGTGATTTAAAGTGGCAATTAATTTTAAATGAATATTTCTGTGTATGTAAATGAAGTTACTTCTTACACAAGTTTTACCTTAATGTGCATGGTTTATACATTTATGCCTGGTGTACAATACACAGTTAAAGTTATACACAGGAAAACACATCCACATACACTATTTTGATCAATTCTGATAAAAAAAGTACAGTATGAAGAATTTAATCAATTTAAGTTACTTTTGTTACAAATTAAATTATTCTTGGAGTTTTAAGAATCCATGCACTCTCCAACACTCCCTTGTTTAGGCATCTATGAGCCCTATTACTTACCTACTATATACCTATATAGCTGAGTTACATATAAACATGATCAACAGACAGTATGATGAAGATAACATACTATTACTAAAAGAACGTTTTTTTTATATCATACTGTTTATTCCTTTCCTTCTACAATCAGGCTGATATTTTGTACCAATTGTGTTTTAAACTTTTTTTTTGAGGGCAGGAGGGATCAGAGATTAAGTTTCACATGAAAGTATTCAAGAACTACTGTATGGCAAAACTGTTGGAAGAAGGTCATTATGATTTGTTTCTTGAGAATAGCTCATGTGGCACTTTTTTCCCTTTGCACATGAATATATATTCATTGAAAAATTAAATTATTGCTGTATAATTTTTCTGGAAGAGTTAGTAAGTGGATCCTATAAAGGGGTATTATACGGGTGCCATACAGTGCTGTGCAGCTTGCTTGAAAAAAGTTAACGATATAAAGTTACTCAGAGGTAAAATTGACACAGGATGCTGTCCCATGAGCAACACAGTGCAGTGCAGCACAGCACCAGTGTGATCATCCCTTTTGTATCCATTGAGTTTGTCTTTTTTCCAGAGCATTAGGTGTGACCCCCCCTCGTACTCTTGAACTAAATTGTACAGTGCACTGAATTTCTTTTTTTTTTTAAAGTTTACAAATTTCTCTCTGACTGAATTTTAATTTTAATTATTGAGAAGTCTCCCTTTTTTAATATCCTGCAATAGCATAGTATACAATTGCAGTGACATTTGGACTCAAGAGGCCTAGCAAACCAGATATATGTGTATATATATATATATATATATA
>WURT03019707.1:0-15892 GCA_009936505.3 Holothuria glaberrima | reverse complement strand
GTGGTAACGAGAAAGTTTGCAAAGCAAACCAGCAGCCAGACAAGGCGCTCAGCTGATCAGGAGGCGAGATATTTTCCCCCGGCGAGATATGTGAAGATGCATATAAAAGCAATGGTAGTTTATGTTCCCAAAAAATTTTGGGGCAAACATTACCACATGATGTATTCCCAGGCGCGGATTCAAGTGGGGGCGCACCCGGCGCACGCCCCCTTTTTTCGATGACCAACGATTTTTTGAAAAAATGAGCAAATAGATATGGAAATATGCTTCCCAGGTGCTGGGAAATCGCATCTATGCGCATCTAGGATTCAAATTTTCTTGGGGGAGGACCCCCAAACCCCCGCCGTGGCTTCGGGTCTTCGGCGCTCGCTCGTCGGCCTTTGGCCGACGGTGTGTGGCGCAGCAGTATCGGCTGAACCGGGGGGCTTGGGGGTCTAAGCCCCCAATGAAAAAAGTGAGGGGCTAAAGGTGTGTTCAGCCCCCCCCCAATATTTTCTAAGTGCAGACATGAGAACCATATTTCAAGGCTGGGTTCATGCAGCTTAGAACACTTAAAACACTCGGAAAGTGCCGTTTCCGGCCATCTGGAGCGTTTAAAAGCAAAAAATTTTCTTGTCAGCTCCGCGCCAACTGATGGTGGCGCTCCGCTCAGAAACATATTTCCATTTTTCATAAAATGATTTTTTCTCATTAATTGAGAAATTGCAGGCATGAGATATATATATATTTCAAGGCTGGGTACATGTAGCTTAGAACACTCGGGAAGTGCTGTCTCCGGCCATCTGAGGGGTTTGTAAATCCAAAAATTTCCTTGTTCACTCCGCGCCAACTGATGGTGGCGCTCCGCTCAGAAACATGTATTACTAATTTTCATAGACTGATTTTTACATTAATGGAGAAATTGCAGACATGAGATCCATAATTCAAGGCTGGCTACATGCAGCTTAAACACTCGGGAAGTGCCGGAGGGTTTGTAAAGCCATTGCCAAAAATCTTGTTCGCACGCGCCAACCGATGGTGGCGCTCCGCTTAAATAGTCTTCCGGGCACTCAGCCCCCCCCCCTCAAATATTTTTTCCGTCCCGTCGTGCCTGGTTTGTGCCCCCCCTTTCTTAAAATCCTAGATCCGCGCCTGGTTCCCCTATCACCCTTTAAATATAACTATTTACTGTTTACACAGAAGAGAAGACAATTCCATTCTTAACTCATCGGTGCTATTATACGACGAATTGGATATTGTAAATATTTTAATTAAATCGACAGGTGTTGTTACCTTAAAAAGTCCCCTACACTGGGTCTTGGATACATGGAAAGACTCATGCAAATATGTACTGAACTGGACTCGGACTTCTCGCGATGTGTTGCGCGGAGGACCATTGTAACTAGCTTTCCTGCCTACCAATCCGTTTCCGAAGACAGCAAGCATGCAAACAAAGTCGTCTAGTTAACCAGTCCTCCTAAGGGCGCTGAAGTCCTGCGCACAACCGACTTCATTGGCTGGACAACCGATTTTAAAGGCTAGCAAAATGTCAAGTGGGAGCACGGCCGTACGAAACTGTTTTTCTCAGGGTGTGAAGTGATTTTGCCCGACTCCAGACCTTACCCTCCGGGCGAATTTTCCGCCCGACTGACACAAAATATCTGCCCGACTTAGTCAGGTTTCTGATATTTGGGAGGGCAGCTCTCCCCGCCCCAGCGTGGGAAAAAAACCGGAGGACCCGAAGAAAAGCCCACGCACCTCGAGCAGGATTTGAATCTACCACATGTAAAACACATTGGTGCACAGCAGCTGGAACAGACCACTTTGCCACAAGACGACCCTGGATACCAAGGCGCTGCGTTTTATTCTTTACCAGGAAAGCTTTGAAAATGGCTGTTGAAAGATCCTACTTCAACGCACGGTTTACTTGGAAATAACTGCTTCCTGTTTTTCTAAATCCTGCACAACAAGTTTACAAATGTTCGCAAACAGTACTTTCCCTTTCCTTATTGGATTCTACAACCCTGATACCCCCCAAAGACAACGGATTTTCTTTTTAGTTCTTTGTATAGACTAGTGGAATACTACACAGGGAATTCCTCTTTTCGGAGCCCAGTTCACAGCTACGATCAACACGCGTTTGTGTTATTACATGTCTTCTGTTCTGTGTGTCTGTTTGAAATTTATGGAAGTACTACCCCAGATTTAAGTATGGAGCTTCTAGTTTCTATCTACATGATTTAAATGTGGAAATTGACTCATTTTAGTTAATGTACGGGCCGAATGAAACGAGGTTTTAACAAATGTTAATAATGACCTGCTGAACGGCTTTTAATACTGTCACCTGGGCTAGGTGCGTTAACAAAGAATCTTCTCACAAACGCAAAGCCATCCATGTCGGTGGGAGGGGGATAAATGTAATCATCTTCTTTCTTGTCTTAAAATTAATTTTCAAAGACTTTACGCAGACATTTGTAATCAGTTCTAATGTATAACCAGAGAGCCTATAGGCTTAGAGATTTCTTTCCGAAAGGAGTGTTTTGCTACACTGAGGTTCATTCCTCAAATTTATACTTCTTGACTTTATAATTTTAACGATGTTTTAACAATTTGAACTCTGCTAACCTCACATGACATTTGAGCCACACCAATATCTGATAACAAAAAAAAACAAAAAAATGAAGAAAAGAAAGAGTCTTGGAAAAGGGTTCGAACCCGGGCCGTCTGTGTAAGAAACCGGACTTTGCTCCACTATACGCAATCGTTAGGAGTATGATATTCAGGGCCGGATTCGAGCATGGGTCAGGGGGCAAGTGCCACACTAAGCGGGCCCCACAACCCACAACCATCAGGGGCGCTCCGCTTTCACAATGTTCCCCACATTGCTTACCGAAGTCACAGAAGTGCCCTTATTTGCCCAAACCTTAGATCCACGACTGAATTCCTATGCAATTAGTCGGAGAGTACTCCCACCCTATTCCTTTTCGAAAAATCGTAGTCCCTTTGCAATCGCATCTTGTTTTGCACCACTTTACTCAACGTGGCATCTGAGCAAGGTCTGAAAATTCGGGCACTTTTCCTGAATTAAAATCGTCCCATACTTCTTATGGCTAAGTCCAGCTTAGTTTCAGTTATTTTTGTTATTTTATTGCGGTTCTGTAAAACAAAGTAACTAATTCCAACAGCCAAAATGCACCAGACTGCACCTTTCAGCTTTTTTCTGAAAAAAAAAATAAAAACTTCACCCTTAGACCACTTCCTTTCATCAGTAGCTCTTGACAATTTAACCCTCCCCTGCCTCTTTTCTGGCAAATCCTGGATTTGTCACTACGATGATAAATCTGGCTTTTAGCCTAAATATGATGAACATTTATGGTCTGTATGTTAGCGCCTTAGCGCCCAGCCACTGAAGTAGTAGGTTGACGCGTAAAGCCAATCTCTCCAAACAGTTCTTTTTTCAAGAACTAAATGACTTTCCGAGCGGCCCCTCATAGATTCCTGCCCAGATCCCCCACATTGGTAAATCCGGTCCTGATGGTATTTCTAATCAAACTATAGTCACAGCATCCTTAACAAGTGTTTATAAGTGCTCACAGTTAGGTAGTTCAAATAAGACTTAATGCTGTAACAGTTATGCTTGTGAAAGAGTAAAGTTTGTTCTCTGTAAATTTTTTGAATTGATGGAAAAATTCAGCCCTAACTTTTCGTTGGTCACGAAAGTTCGGACAGAATTTGGAGGTACCGCCCAACTGTCTATTTGGTTTATGAGGTTTTCGTAGTTTCACCTCTGATGACCCCATATGAACCACGACCTCCAACAGACCCACAGGGATTCCTCTCTCTTAAAGTAGTACATCTGTATACCAAGTATGAAAAGTATTCCATCATCCATGTCTTGAAATATACGTAAAGGTTTTCTGTTTTTACCTTTGGTGACCTCTAATGATCTCTGTAAGCAAAAGGTTTCTTCCTCTCACCGTGATAAATGTACATATTAAGTATAAATGTATCCATCATTGTTATATTTAGACATAGTGTTTACAAGTCATGCTTCACAAACGCACCTACCCACACAGGTTTTCTTCACACACATACCGATGACTTTATTGTTAATTCCTTCATGTTTGCTTCCTTAATCCTAATTTTAACAACAGACCGTCTATTGGAGCAACTCCAAGTAATGCAACAGTTCTTTCGGCAGACCTGTTGGGGTTATGGCCCCAACCCTTCCGGTAGAGGGTTGTCTTACTGTCAGTGTTCAAAACATAGAGAGGCTTTTGAGACATTGACACAATGTTTTCAAGTTTTAGACTAAATCAGCCTAATCGGAAGTATTCAATACTCAAGACTTCTAACTTCCTCTCCCTTCTTACGTTTTCCCAAACTCCTCTTATTTTTTTTTGTCAGTCATTTCCAGAGATCCCTACTCATCCCTTCCTCCCTTGTCGTACTTTAAGTCCTCCTTAAGTTTATCATCTTTTGTAGTTCGTTCCTGGTCTGCCCTTCCCGAAAGACCCCCTCCGACCGTCATGTTAAATCTCCAATTCTCCCTTTGCCTCGCCGTCCTTAACTCCTCCCAATGGCTGACTAGTTCCATGCCCCGTCCCTGTCCCGCGCTTTCTAGGTCCTTAATATTTCAGGTTCTCGCCCCCTTCCCTTCCCATTCCCCTCCGCCTTTTTCACCCTTCCCAGCCCTGTCTGTATATTAACGTAAATTTGCCATATTTATGTACCACCAGTACCAACACCCCGTGTCTTTCTCTTCTTGCCTTTGTCTCTCTTTTTCTTTTCCCTCTTTCTCGCTGTCTACCTCCTTTCTTTCTCTCTTTCTTCTTTTTTACTTCACTCTTTCGATATCTGAATTCTAGTTTGATCTTTTAAGACTTGGGCATTCTGCTTTCTCCGTTTTGGCTTCGCTTCCCATCATATTTTCAGTAATTTTAACTTGGGAATGAGAGTTTTCGAAACCAGGATGTTTTAGCTTTTGGACGACACGTGCACTGTGCATTGAATGGCACTGTTTGATTGACGTCACAAACTTAGTGACCAATGAGTTTCTCTTATTAGTTTGCATAGACCTTATAAGCTTGTAAATGTTTACGCCAGCTTCAGAAACACACTTGCCAAAAGTAGACTTAGGGTGATACCGAACAACAACCAGCCTTCCTGCACTACCACAATTGATGCAACCGTTTCATTAAGCATCATGAAATCTAAACAGAGCGACGCCTTATCATTTTTTGATAATTTTGAAGCCGCTGTCCCTGCTCCAGCAGCATTTATCAGGGGCATTCTTCCACCCAATATTGGTAGATTAGCTCGAGGTGAGCACTTTTCTGTCTTCAAAAGAGAGCATGCCGAAGAAGCTGCATCCGTGTATAACTTCTTAATATCACTTGAGAGCTACGATGACTTCAAGGCACACGTAGAAAAATATCGACCCCTTCTCAACGAGGGAATCTACATGTACGCCATCTCGGTGGCGTGGCTACATCGAACGGATACTGTTGGAAACCTCTTGCCTCCGTCTTGGCAAATCAATCCTAAAAGCTATTTTTCGAGTGAGTCCATTTTACACGCTAGAAGGGAGGCGCGTCGCCGGCAAGATGTCACTGTTGATTCGGCTTCTTTACCCCTTTTCTCCACGGGCACAGTCCGAGACACGGAGTTTAAGTTGGCTTGGTGGAGGGAGGACGTTATGATAAACGGTCATCATTACCACTGGCACCAGGTAAATATCAATTTGTTGTACTGTATGTGACATGGTTGCTAGAACTAGCAAAAGAAAGGTTGATAATTGATACCAGGGTACCAGATAAATGCCAATGTGTTACGCTATACAGTTATATAGTAACTAAGATAGTCTGCTTAACCATTGAAGCCTAGGTTTGTGTCGGCGAGGGGGTCGGTGGCTCAATCCCCAATAACTACAGCGTGAAGAAGTTAATGTCCTCAAATCACATGTTTCTTGGAAAATCATTCCGACACGACTCCCTTACCCCTGACCTATAAATTCATTCAAAGAGAACCACCCCGACGCCGGTCTCTGGACCATAGTTCCATATGGATGGCTTTACCTTCCTGCTTTTCCTTAGGCGCCGTTCAGTAAGTATGGTCAGAACCACCCCAACCCACCTCCAAAAACTACTCTGACTGTGTGCCTGCTGTTACCAGCGATATATCCATCTTTTGCATTGCAAGTGAATTATAACTGAACTGAAACCTGGGGATGTGGAGTAAATAAGAAAACGTCTGCAGCGTCCACCTAACGTGTTGGCATTGACCCAGGAAGAACGGAAGTTTCACATGACTTTTAAGATTTAACGCTGTTGTCCCTTGTTTGTTTTTACCTTCAATTTTTCAACTGCTGTGATCGTTATGTCTGCAGGTGTACCCATGGATGGGCATTAACGGAAAAACAAAGGATCGTGAGGGGGAACTGTTCTATTACATGCATCAACAGATGATAGCCCGTTATGATGCAGAGAGATTAGGTGTTGGCTTACTCAGGGTTGAACCCTATGTCGACTGGAGCCGCCCTATTCAGGTACGTAGCCTCAGTGCTTTGTTTGCATCGTAAAGTCCAAGTATCATGACGAAATTCTTTAAAATGTTTTATATATCTAATAAATGACATTTGACGCAATGATTATGCAAAATGTAAAGTTGGAATAACTTTTGCTCTTTGTGAACATGAATTCTCAACAAAATAGGGCTGATCGTCGTGTTTTTTTTTTCAAATGCGATCTATGATATCATTACATGGATAACCCTGGCGCGGTATTACGAAGTGACTGCAAGCGTAAGCTTGGGTACATATGCAAGTCAGTGGACTACACCGGCCTAGAATAACTGCAACTGTAGCTAGGAAATTCGCAGACCCGTGGCCAGACAAGGTACTGACGGAGGCGAAATGGCTACCAGGACGTGCGAACAAATTTTCAGAAGGACCAATGTAAAAAATTTGCGTTAAGTCAATGGCAACTTGAAACTTTATATGGGGCGAAAAATTTTCTGGAAGGGCTTCCCCCCTCCCTTGTCTACGGGCCTGGAAATTCGTAAGGTGTAGCTAATGTTGCGTTCGTTACAGTCATAAAATTCACGTTAAACAGTAGTTCGTTGCATTTTTGGTCGGAAGCTATTATGCTCCCTAAGCTTCATGACTGCACTAACACCTCCCAGCGCATCTTTAATTTCAGCGAACTGAAAGTCCACCAGGTGACTTACCAACGTTTCGGTGTGACCGGACGTTCCAATTACAGAGAATAAGCTACGTCGTGTTATTTGTACAACACTGGATCTAAGCTTACTCTACTGTCATGTCTTGCAGCATAAATTGCCCAAAAGATGACCATGATATTTCGAAAATTTTCTCATTTGTCGTAGCACACTTGAGTAACAACTCTTTTAGTATAAAAATAGGCAAATGGGCATTTCCCATCTTTAATCCTATATAAACCTAGCCTATATCGTACGTCAGGCGAGTTTGCAAAATGTAAAAACTGATTGAATACGGTAGCTTTCTTTGGTGTAGCTAGTAAATGTTATCTTGGCAGTTCAAGCTGTACTTTGTGCACGATACATACGTACATATGTGGTAACTATGCCTGCTAGCAGAGCCTAGGAGCCCATCGTAACCAACCAGAAGACTCATAAGAGGTACGAAACAGTGACAGTCCTTGAAACAAGCTTTAAAGCAGACTTTTGATTGGTGCCGGGACACAATGCCCTGCTATAATTTGTGTGTATTTCACTTTGAATACTCGTGATGAAGTCACTCCTTCTACTAGCGAAATTTCACTACTTCTAACGACATTGTGTGATTTTTCTTATTATTTTGAACACTGACTATTTCATTTTCTTTGATTTTCAATAAACTATCTCCAAATACTTGGAATTCCTAGACAATATTCCGGGCTTGGACTCTATTCGGGACTCTAGTCTATTTTTCGCAGGACTCGGAATTAGCCCGGAATAAAATTTCACGGAATCGGAATTGGCCCGAAATGGGCTCAGCTAGACTCGGACTTCGTAGATGATTCCATTCGAGTCCACAAAAAAGAAAGTTTCATGAATTTGCCTGGGCAAAGTTATTTTTGGGAAATTGTAGCACAATTTAACAAGTAAATGGTCTCATACAGTCAACTAAATTACAGGGTCAGAAAGACTATGAAATTGACTCCTTAAAAGTACTCGTTCTCATCATACGTGTAAATATAAACAGTGAAAAAAACGTTTGTATGAGGCGCTACATTGTCGAATTGGTGGGCTCGGAATTGGAAAACCTGGAATCGGAATTGGCTCGGAATCAGAGGGCACTGGACTCGGAACTGGCAGGGAATGGTGGCCACTGGGACTGGAATTAGCCGGAATTGGGTTAGGTGGACACAGTTACAGCCCTGGACTATAGAATCACAATGTCGTTCGTTGTGTTCGTGTTCGTTCAACGTCTGTTAGACCCACGATCTTCCGTTGTAGATCTTATAAAGTCATCAGTTCGTAGATCTTTGGAACAAACAACGTAAATAAACCCAACGATTTCGGTATCTACAAGAAAATGTGCTTCTTCTTCAAAATTTTGGGTAATTATAAAGAGGGGAATATTAAACCCTTAGTTAGGTGAAACTAGCTTTGTTTAATTATTAATGGGGTTATGAGCAATTAGCTTTTATACCAGATATCAAAGGCAGCTACAAAAGTAAATTTACAACTTCTTATTGGTGTCCATGAAGAAAGGGAATCCACCTGATAAAAGAATCACCAGATATCTAACCTAATTTTCATTCACGTTAGTCAGTTAGTAAGCCCCTGGCAATGAGAATATGGGGTCTTGGGAGAACCCAAAAACCATTTAGAAAGACAATTCTCCGAACACAGTGCACTCTTGTCATACGTTACTTGCATGGTGGTACAAAATACAAAACTGCATGGCTGCCATCAGTCGCCATGAAGGGACGAACCCTCAACTCCTAATTCCTGATTTCCAACCCTTAATCCCTTTATTGGCACGCACCTTTAATGAAACTTTTGCCTCCCTCAAGGCTTGTATACACGAGCAACATTTGTAAAACATTCTCAAAACACTTCACTTGCAACAAACCCAAAACACGTTTGTTTTCGGTCTGTTGCACAGTGTAGACAGGGTAACAACAATTTGAAAACATTTTGAAAATGTTTGAAAAGAATTGATAGGGCATTTCTTCTGCAACATTTTCAAAACATGCTGTATACCCTGTCTACACTGTGCAACATACCGAAAACAAGCATGGTTTAGATTTGTTGCCAGTGAATGTTTTTTAAGTGTTTTGGGAATGTTTTGCAAATGTTGCTCGTGTAGACAGGCCTTCAAAGACGAGCTCATTCTCTTTTGATCTGTTCCTCGGAACTTCATAGCCAATAGCTCTACTTCAAACCCTCGGGAAGTCTCAGGAAACAACTTACTTCCTCCAAATAGCTGACCTCTTAGTAAGCCTAATACTTGTTGCAAGAGAAAATACTTCCCAATTTGTAAACTGTAGAGTAGGTACTGAGAAATTTTCAAAAAAGAGCAATAACTTCTTGAATTCATAGGAATTAACTCAAATATAAATGCAAAGCCACTTTCATTAATTCCAATGGCATTAAAGCTCTTAACTGTAAGCAGGTCTATTACCATACTACAAAGACATGCAATCAGTAACAGGACAAAAGAGGCCAAAGAGATGTTGAACATTTCGGCAAAAGAATACTTTAATATGATTTTTGTATCTCAAAAGAGATTGGAGCATTAAATCAGTGTTTATAACTCTTAACTGAACTTGTGGACGAGTAAAATATGGCTTGAAATAACTTAAAACGAAAGGGCATGTAGCACACAAGTCTCTGCAAGTGAGGTATATGAGAGCTGTAGTGTGCAGTAACAAGGGGTCGGTATACAACTTTTCCATGTAGTTTTGAGCCAAGGAAAGGTTGCCAAATCAAGAAGGTGGTTTTATCTCATGGTCAGGAAGAATGCAGGATCAAACTAGCAGAATCTGAGAGCTCCAGCTTGGTCATTTTCTTCACCATTTTTTTCATATCATCTCATGTTATGCCTTGCCATGTCATGCTATATCATGTCATGTCACGTGACGTCACGTCACGTCGGGCTACGCTACGTCATTTCATGTCATGGTATGTTACTGTATGATACCGCATGGTGTTGTGTGAATTGTGTGTTATATATTACTACATTCAAAATTTGCAGCAAAGAAAAATAAATGCCTCTTTTATGATTGATCTCTTAAGGAGGGGTATAATCCTCATCTGACTGATTACTACGGAGCCTACCAATTTTCAGCTAGGCCGGCCTACATGTTCTTGGCTGACAGTTGGCAAGATCCTAACAATCCAAGTCTGGTGAGCCAGCAAGCGTACCACTACAATCGGCTCCTGGATGCTGTCAACACTGGTCATTTTATAAAGGTAAGCAAATGATAGTTTTGCACATTGACAAAAACTACACTCACATGTCCACTAAGTTAATGGTACAGATGATTTTAAACGGCAGCTGTTCCACTTGTTTCCAACTGATTGCCAACAAGATCGTCAATCTATACAGCATTTAAAGATGCAAGGAACGTAAAAGGTACAACATATTTAACATGAAAGGTACATGTCGTCTGATATTGAAAAATGAGATTGACAAATAAGGTCAACAAAGTATGTCCATTGCCATAACTTTGCCTTCTATTTTCTTGAAAACAAGTTACTCACTTCTACCGGGTTAAAACGATATCCACAGAATATCATTTTCATAGTGTACCAATATCTCCAATATCCTGCAGACGGACACACCTTCGGCACCTTAAAACGTTTGTGGAAGCTAATGGAACTTTATTCCAAATTAATCTACAAACCTTTTCAATTAATCAGTCAAGCATGGCATCACCGTTTAGCCTTCTTTTCCTACGTCTTCTGATTTTGTAGAGATTAACAGTCGCTTTGACTTTTTAGAGCTTGGCTCTCACTTAATCATCGGTAAGAAGATTGGGATTAAATCAGTGTTCCTCGTAATCATAATGTTAGTGTATTAGAAAGTATGAATGATATATATATATATATATATATATGAACCTTTGAAAACGCATCACTCTTGAATTGATTCTTCCTTTTCACGAAAGAACGAAAGAAGATCAAGTAGAGATCATGCCGAATATGTTCCGCTAAAGACCTGTGTTTTAAGACCTCCCTTTTTTTGTTGTATTGAAATATGTCATGTTACAATCCCTAACCCTAAGGCTATTTTCATCACGACTGTTGGATTCACTCTCAAAGAATAACGCATCAGTGTAGCTATGTTAACTACTGGCATCCAAGTTATTTGTTACAGTAAAATGCAGATTGCAAGGAACACATTAAGTTGCAATTACAAGATGCAAAGAGCTAGATGCATTTTTTCTGAAAATAGTTTGTGTGTACATTTAACTCCCTCTACACTTTGAACCGTATTGCATGATATTGCTTAGGGAATAACTGTCCAGGCCGGGGTATTTTTTGAAATGAAGATAGGAAATAAAGAGTTGACAATTTTAACGAGATCAATTCGTCATGATTTGCATAGATTTACCACTATATAAATATAAATATATATATATATATACATGTATATATATACTCTCCTATGGACTCCCTTACACGTCTTGGCCGAATTTTACGCCTCTCACCATCACGATCATCCAGGCAATAATTGTTTTAAAAAACATTTTAATGAGAAATGCTTTTCCATATGACGATAGTTCCTGACATCTTAACAACCCCCCCCCCCAAAAAAAAAAAACTGAGGATATTGTGTAGATGCAACAAAGAAGGAATATTGTTCCGATTACATGTTGGAATTTTCTTTGCAAGTGCGCTTGTAAGTGTAAGTCCGGTAAAGCCAGGAAAAATGCAGTAAACGTGTATTCATGCTTTTAACAGGATGATATGAAAAACATGAATGTGACCATTGACAGCCTGGGAGCCGCCGTAGAGGCTAGCATCAGTTCACCAAACATGGCTTTGTATGGTTCTGTCCACAACACTGGTCATGACTTACTGGCACAAGTAACAGATCCAGACGGCCGTTACCAATCGGTCAGTGTTATAAGTTATCATACTGACTCATAATTTTACTTGATTTAATGTAAATGAAGGTGCATTATTTAGGTAATTCAGAAAGTGTGTCCCACTTCAACCTTCAAACTTATTGAAATAGGTGATTGACGCTGAACAAAAATACAATGATGATCGCAGTTTTATTTCTGTTTCACCATCACATCGTAAAGTAATGGAAACGTTTGCCTATAAGCTTATGTTTAAATATTATGAATTACTGACTTTCTTTTACTGTATTTTTGTACGATACGATCACATGTGATACATCGAATCAACCTTAACTGCTACATATCGAAAACAGATGAACATACACTTTCCGCCTACATGAAAAAAAATCGCAATTAGCTTTGCGGTTGCGTAATTTCTTTTCCTATGATATAAGATAATTAAACTGACGGAACGGATTAAGGCTTACTAAATTGCCTGCGGGCCGTACCCATCTTTTGCGTATTTTTTATGATATAAATACAAAACTTCATACAAAACATTACATGACAAAAACAAAATTCTTTATACCAATTGTTGATTTTTACCGAGCCTTGTATTCCAAAATTTGCCGTATCTTGTCTTAAAATGTTGCATATCAATATATTACCAAACCACTTGAGCAGGTCCAAACTTAACAAAGAATACATTACGCAAAGACTATCTTGAAAAGCCTTTATAAAATGCGGACGCACGGTGGCGACACTGCATCACACAACCTTAGTGTGTAATCATGGACAGCGATACTGCAGATGGGGATATATCTCCCATTGAATTTGATAGGGGATACTGTACACTGTACCCCTTCCCCCATGAGGTCAACCCGACATGTTCGGAAATCATGTAAAAAGGTAAAGGTTAAGGTACTTATTAAAAAAAACTTCTTAATAAAACACAAAATGAAAAGAAGACAGAAATTTACAATTGTAAAGTAGGAAGTGAATGGAAAATTATTCTCATATAAATTTGCTTGAAATGTGTTATAAGGGATCGTCAATCCAATGGTCCTAGTGTAATCGTTCCTTTAAATTTATTCTATAAATTAAAAGTGTAAGAGAATCTCGATAAATGATCTTTAAAACAGTTTCCCTTCTCTTAGTCGAGTGTGAGGAGTATGTTTACCATGAGTAAATGAAATGTGCAAAGAACAGAGGGTTGAAAACCCAAAGAGTAAGTGCAAGTGAGACCCATTTTGCTCTTTAAATAGACTGAAAAGTATGAGTGAAAGTTACACTTTCCTGGAACAGTAAAAATTAAAAATGCATAAATCATGAAATATATTGTTCTATTCGTTTTAACACTAATGTCACAAGCCGTGCGGTTATTACAATCAGTAGTTCTTTAGACCATAAGAAGACTTAAGGTTTTTTGTTCTCATTTTTGGAAACTGTTGAGATGTATGTTTAAACATTTACACAATCCAAATTATTTATGGTGTATAATTAATAACAAAATATGTTATTTTGGCTTTAAAGGCTGGTGGAGTTATGGGTGACACTGCAACAGCTGTTCGAGACCCAATCTTTTTCCGTTGGCACAAATTCATCGACAACCTTTTTGTGCTTCATAAACTTAACCTTGACCCTTACACAGAAGACGATTTGGTTTTAAACGATCTAACTATAACGTCAGGGTATGTTAAAGTAAGTACAGATGTGTCAATGTCCCTTATCCGTTCATGATAATAACAGCAAATGTCAGTTGTGTGTCAAATCACTTTCTAAGAATATATAGAATACCGAACAAAGAAAAAAGCATAATGAACGATATATAATGAAAACGATACTCAAAATAACGACCATCCATATAAGAGTTAAAAAAGGTCTACCAAAGTCCTGTTTACAATGAAAATTACATCATATTTGAAAAAAAGCAATGTAACAGCAATAAACGTCAGGTTATTTTGCCTGAAAGTCAACTGTTTTATCATGCACACTTTTCCAGCAACTATTTCTAATTCAGACTATTTTGACTCACAGGTAACAAAATCTGAGGAGCAAAATGTTTTGACCACTCGCATGGAAGATTTCATTGTTGATATCTCTCATGATATGTTCTTGGACCCAGACCCACAGGACAGCCCAAACACTCCGGTCAATGTAAGTATTATCGATAAATAAGCGCCCGTTTACCAGTAAGCAATATCCGGCGGTCCGCCGGCCATTGCCGGCTCACGATCGGCCATGCATAAGCGACTGGCCGCTGGAGGGCCGTCGGAGGGCTATCGGAGGTCGCTAGCAGCGACCGGGTAAGAAACAAAACTGTATGATGGTAAATTTTTGAACCAATCAGCGTCAGTGCCATCGGATTACTGCCGGCGAACCACCGGACATTTCTCAGACGGACCGCCGGAGTGGCCGACAGCCGTCCACCGGAGGAGCCGACGAAATTTGCTGACTGGGTATTACGTAACCAATGTTTACATTTTACTTGAGCGAGTTTTGCCTTGTGCTTTACCTGTTACGTTTCGTTTTGCATGAGTTTGTTGCCGACACACTTTCAAACATGTTATATGCGTGAATAGCACCAGGGGCAAATCCATGATTTCTAGAAAGTGGTTTGAAGTAGGCACCTTTACAGCTTCATAAATTCTCTTCCATTCAGAAACCCTTTAGCTGATTAACTTTATACACACTTTTTCAGCGTCAATATGAGTTACTAATGATGTTCCCTTTTTTTCGGTGGTGGTGGTGGTTTATTTCCTTACAGGTTAAAGTAAAGCAGATAAACCACGACGGTTTCGAGTACATAATTACCATCGAGTCTACTAAAGCTATGAAAGCAGCTATCCGTATCTTCATTGCGCCTACATTTGATGAGCATGGCAGTCGACTTCCTCTGAGTTCGCAGAGACGATTATTCATTGAGATGGATAAGTTCGTACACAACAGTAAGTAAACACACTCAAAATAATTGCCATGCTTCAGAAAAACAAACAAAATTCACACGCCTAAACGTAACAGGAGTGTATATGTGGTTTTGCAGTACATTGTATGAAAGCACTGCCAAAATACGAGCACGTCTATTATGTTTTGCGACCTGGTATCAGGGCCGTCGTGACCGGGGGTGTGGGGTGTCTCACCCCCCCTCCAAAGTTCGTCAGAGCGACGGTAGTCGGAAAATCTGAAATACCAGTTGGAATTTCTGATTCCTCAGTCTAGCATATTTTGCCGACTGAGCCTATGTCAACTTTGTATCTATTTTCCAACTAGATCAAAAGAGAAAAATACCAAACGTTATTTTCTTCACGTAAAATCGAATTAAAACTGTCCTTTGACATCTTAGTTAATGAAAAATTTCGGTGTGCTTCTCGCGCATGCATCACTGTTTGCGTTTCATCTTATTACCATTATTAAGGTAGTTATTCCCATCACAACACTTCCCGAAAAACAGAGATACATCTCTTAACATCTGTAGGGCCTCGCATCAATATGGGATCTTTCGATCTAATTTGTACCATATTGTGGAAGGTTGAAAGTACGTATTTGACGCTATACATTTTTCAAAATAAAAAAGGACGAGCGCTTCGCGCGCAGCCATTATTCAGTAGAGATGGTGATTGTTAATACGTGCACGACCAAAAAGCATTCTGAAATGCGCTTTTTAATCCTTCATTCCTTTTGCTATACCTATCAGACTAGAAGCCATTCGTCTGGAGTTTTCGTTCATACTTTAGTAAAAATCCGATAGACGTAAAGTGCTTGGCGTCATACTCTATACTATCATTTGGATGACAAGTAAGAAGCATTATGTCTTTGCCCAATTTTGTATAATTGATCCAGAGCTTCCAGGTATCTGCCAGCCTTAGATACCC
>WURT03019696.1:0-11862 GCA_009936505.3 Holothuria glaberrima | reverse complement strand
GTTCATCCAGATCTTTTCCTTTCAGATTGTCCAAATTCTGAACAAACGACACCGCGGTATTTGCATCTTTGTTTGGGACATTCCGATGCCTACATGAAGACAACGGTATCGTCTTCGCAGTTGTCCTTAAAGTCTGTAACTCAGTGAGACGGCAATCAGTACGGGTGACTTCATTTCTCTTTACGTCTTCTGAAACCGTTTGGTTTTTAATTTTGTCTTTCAACGAAGTACTCAAAGTATTGCTACTATCGTTGTAATTGATAACTTTGCCATCGCGATCTTTTGATAGTGTGCCGTGCAAAGAAAACTCTGTAATGCGTCCATTGTTAAAACTGTCATCATCTGTTCTGCTTAGTTGCCTTCGAATTTGCATTCGTACAATATCTTTGAAAGACGAAAGTGGTTCTGATTGGAATAAATCCGGCGAATCTTGATGTACCACATTCTGTTGACACGGAGAAAAACACAAAAGGAATGTGTATGCATGGGGGGGGGGGGTGTAAAAGTGAAGAAATAAAAATTTTACGTTAACAGCTAACTGAATTCATTTAATAGTGCAAGAAACTGTACTTAGAGAGTAAGTTGAACAGGTTTACTGAGTATGAACGTCACGGAAGCTATCCCAAGTCGTTAATATAAACGTACAGGACTACTTTTGTTAGGGTGCTGCAGCATTTTTGCCCGAAATGTTTGCCTGAAAATAATTTGCCCGAAATAGCTGATTTTCTCCTCGAAATGGGGTTTGGGGGACTCTGTAGAACTGCAGTCCGCCTCGTAAGCTGTGGTTGTAAGGTATAACTAACTTGCCTACAAGAACGTTCCATTCAGGGAGGGGAAATTCTCGTAGAATGTTCCTACATTAGTAGAGACCCATATTTTCACAGCTGTGATTTCCGGTGTTCGTCCAAAAAATAAACGAAGCGCCTCTTGCCCTAAGCAATGGCGCTACCAGGATGTCAAAAATGGGAGGGGCACGCGGGGAAATTAGTGACAGTTGTGAGTGTGCATTGTTCCGGTAAACTGTGTAACTCTGTAGAGGGGACGAGGTAGCAACATTGGGGACAAAGGTAGTGACAGCGAATGTCCCCAGTGGGCCCCTTCCCTCATGGAGGAAGCCATTGCCTCCAAATCTGAGCAAACTTGCGACAATCCCAAATCCAGAAGGCTATATTTATTTTTCTTGCCTCAAGTTTCAATAGGGTTTCATTAACCTTGATTAAATTATCATGATGACATAAAAATTAAATGCAAAACTATGCAAGTTGGTGACATGTAGTACGTTTCTCTAAGAAAAGTAGGTCACCGTGACTCTTACAAATCAGTTATTTTCTTATGCAAAGCCAGTATCTCAGTTAGCTTAATGTGGTATACAGTAACATATTAATATCGGTGACGGTCAATAATAGTAATTAAAATAATAATGTAGAAAGCAATTATTTTGTACTCGTAACACCTCGTTAATAATATCTAACTTGGTTTCGCCGAATGGTATCTCGGTAGTGGTCTTTCACTAAACAAAAAGAAATTCATAACACCAGGATTTATGAGTAATAGGGCTCTCTTTCAAAGTTAACTAGGAAAACAAACTATGTGCTAATTAAAGACATGAGTCATACGCCTATGTCTATACTTAACATGATTTTCGCTATTTTTAAAGTGTAGGCCAATCGCCAATATATATGATATGCTACCTAGGATTCATTTAGTCTGCAGTCTGTTGACCTAGTATTCGGAAGCATTTTCAAGTAGGGTCTAGTAGGCCACTCGTTACAAGTCGTGCAGCTGCCTTTTCAACCTTTTGAAGTTTAGGGGTGAGATACGATGGTAAGTTAAAATACAATACGTTACTATAGTCTTAGTAAGACGTCATCAAATCTTAATATACCGAGAGCTTACTTGCACAACGAATTCCCTCGTCTGACGTACCTTCATATTCATAATCAAGCAGTAAGCTAACGTTCCACGTTCGACCGATAGCAGAGCTCAACAAACGGCAGTTGGATTCGTCCAGTTTTAAATTCTCGGTAACTTTAAAAATTGGTGTGCGTTAAGTACGATGTCTTTAAACTTTAATTGACCGTATCAGGCCCAGCTGAAAAGCACGCAGACTACACGAAAAACAAATAACACAAAATTTGAGTTTTCGTTGTTTTTCTCTACTTCAAATCTCATCTTTTATCAATTTCAAATGGTTGTGCATTCTCTGCTTGTCTGTACTTGCGCGCTAGAGCTGTATCTATGCATTTAAGATGGCTTTGTGATTGAAGTGCAAGCGCGCGGCGCTTAAGAGGGATTTAATGTGACGTCACGAGAGTGGGATTCCCAGATACTGAACAGCTGAAGGGCAAAACACACGCAGTGAGCGTATTTACAGCACAAGGGCGATCTTGCCCTTCAAAAACAAAGAAACGCGCCATCACTTGACGTCGGTGAAACCCCATTATGGGGTCAGTCGGTCATCCGGGTCTTTCCGTTATCCTAGCGACTTTCACGGTGGTGAAAACAACTGTCTACAGTATGCAGGTTTGACCATATGGGAACCCTTTTCGCGCTACACTGCTGGAGTGTAAACAAACTCTGGACTGCACTACGTACCGAAGTACGCGCAATACAATGTTTTCACTCCAACACGTTGTTGTCATGGGGAAGTGACGTGTCACCGACCGGCGTGACGTTATTGCGTCTCATTTTGGCATACTGGCCGTCACCGACCATGCGCAGGAAATGTGTAATCGATACGCGCGCAAGACACGGCCTTAGTTACAATTGTTGTACAATGGACGCCTGGCCATCAAAATAGAGAGACGCGCAGCGCAGTGAGGTCGGTGAAGAACCTTTACACGCACATGCAGCGAAGAGCTAGCGAGAGTCATTTTGCGTCCAAAATTTGAAAACGAGAACTTAGGCGCATATTATGAAGATAAATCAACGCACGCGCTTTCTCACCACGTTTCATTGCATTATCTCATGATTTAGTTTTCACCTTAAATTTTTGTGGTGGGAACAGATTACCCTACTGCGCCTAGGGGTGCGAAACTTCTAGGGTCCTACGAGGACTTGTGGGGGCCCGGATTTTAAGCCTCCAATGTAGTTCATCGATACTGGAGTAAACAAATCAGGCGCACGGCTAACGCGAGCACTGTGCGATATAACGAAGTGAGTTTATGTACTGAGGTTAAGTTTCTGAAGTGTTTATTGCACGCACTTGATATGACTATAGCAGTATGAATTACACCTTCACACTGACTATCTCCTACATTTTCCCAAAACTGCATGATGTTGTCACTTTTCGGTCACCCTAGCGCGGTTGACTAGGTGGTGAAAATAAGCGTAGCAAATCTTATAAGCCTTTTCCCAAGTGATCCTCAAAATCAATGAATTAACAATTGGACCCTGCCATACAGACAACAGCATACGCTAAAAATTGAGTTTATTTTAAAAGATATTCAAATTTTAAGGAAAATAATCCGTTTTAGCTTGCCAACTATGGCCAATTTGCTAAGACATACTGCTATGCCCACAATTTGATAAATCCACCTGTAGTCAAATATATTCTTTTGTTTTGTGAGCTTTTTTATTGACTAAGTGGGATATGAATTATCTGCTATTAATATCAAATTTTAAACAACTTATTATATTACATTTGTGATGCACTGTAATAAACTTTACTCTCTTTATCAGTAACTCTTTAAAGTGTCACTTTTAAGGATCTAAAACACTGGTTCTCAAAGTGGTCCCTACCGCTCCCTAGGGAGCTTGGGAAGTCTCAGGTGGGCGCTACAGAGTACACCTGGAATAGGGGGCGTTGACACTGATTTGGGGGTTCCTGGCGATTAAGACCCATCACTGCAGCGATTTAGGGCACTCTTATGCATCCCGGTGTCGGTTCCCCTCCGTAGTTCTTCCCTTCAGCTTCTTTTTCCCTCAGCTCCTTTTTCCCCTACCCTCACCCTCCCAGACCCCTCCTCAAAGTAAGTTTCGTGACCAAAAATAGAAAAAGTGGCATTAGAAACTTAAAAACTCCACCCCATAGGTCCAATTTCTTCTGCGTTTGGATTATAAAGTTAACTGAAAAAAAAAGAAATATTATTGAGCATCCGACTATGAATGGTAGGACGAGGGGAGGGGTAGAAGGAGGGGGCATGGTTAGAGTTCAAGATGGTTGAAGGGGGTGGTAGTCTAAAAAAGTTTGAGAACCACTGATCTAAAAGGTGTTTTGACCCATTGCCCAAAACTGCAAAATAAGCGCGCGGTACTCTAGATCCATTGTATCGGTTCATTTGGCCATGGACTCCAGTAACGGGACCAGGACGAAGGGAAGCACTGGTGTCTTGTCTTGGAAGGAGCACCAGGCGCGGTGGTTTATTTTCAGTTTTCAGTAGGGAGGCTAGCTTCAGTAGATACGACTGAGTGCGATGCTACCCGACGGCAACAAGTCACCTTCACGGTTAACCTGCTTTTGCTCTCAATGAGGGCAAATTGTTCATAACAAGCCAAAAATTAGACGTTCTTTTCGCGACGCATACTTTGTTTTCCTTTCATAGTTTCGATCGTTAAACAGCGCACACGAGCTTCTTTAAGCCACGTAATATACGTCAGTACTTACACAGTTTTCTGTTAAAACCGAACATTATCGTTGTCAATTGAGGCTTACGTTCTCTTTTTGTATTTATGCTGCGTTAGATGTTTTGGGAGATATGTCAGGCAAATGTGGCAGAATCGATCATTTGCCGTAAACGTTGTCCTGGGACCCTTACTGCCCTGAGATTTTTACTTTTGTTTTCAATATATACAGATTGTGCTATGTTAACTTAAAAATTTCCGCCCGCTTCGCTCGCCATACAATTTTGCAAGTCAAATTTAAAAATATAAAACAAACAAACAAACAAAAAATACCGAATTAGCCACCAGACAGTACCGGTACCTAATTAAATCTAGTATTTTCATTGTGCAAAATATGCCATAGAATGGTGCCGTATTAAACAAAAAACCTTCTTTAAACCCCAGTTCCTCATTGCCCTTTTTTCTCATCACTATAATTTCCTTTCAGGACCCCCTTCGACCTAGGCTGCTCGAGCATATACTGATATAGGGCTGTTGCACCCATCCTGTTAGAAATGGTTCAGTCCTGTCGGGAAAAACGCCACCCAGGCTTTTCCTTACAAGTATAAGGAAAGGCCTACGAGAGTCTCGGAGAGTCCGGCCCTGAATTCTTGAGGTTGGGAACCGTGACTTTTGCACTGAACCTTTGGCCAATGACGAAAGCATTAACCACCGGAGTGAAAGCAACCACTAAACTGCATTACTTGCGGAGTCCGGTACGCATTGAAACGCGCGTTTCCACTCGAAAACAGTTTGAAGTATGGGGAAGTGCCGTGTATCTGACCGCGAAAGTAGACCGTATCGGTCAACCTCGTTGGACAATATCAGAGAAATCCTACCTTCCCGTCTACACGATCATTTGTTCAAAACTTCGTCACACATCTGTATGGCGATCATGGACAAATGTATGATCGTGTAGACGGGCTTCCCAACAAAGTTGAACAACGTCCAACATGTATGATGGTGTTCAATTACGCTGCATGTTTCACCGTTTCAACAAATGTTAAAAACATTTGAGAACGTCTCGGTCTATTCTCATCATTTGCTCATTATTTGTTGTCGTTGTAAGAGAAACCATCGCCTAAACTTGCGTATTACTTGATTGCAGGGATATTTAGTAAAAATGAAGAATTCAAAACATTTCAAGTCAGAGGAGTTGGGGCTACATTATATGACGCATTAATATTGCGCAATTGGAACACGTAATTACTGCATAATCCAAGCGGGAATCTGTGAAACAATGTCATTTGTATGGTAATGTTCATGGACAAGTGTATGGTCGTGTAGACGGGGCTTAAGTAAGGTTTAGGTTAGAATTTTTCTGGATTGTGTGCATATTATGTCATAGGACCATAAAAATCGAAGTGCACCAACGATGTAGTCAAGTAGGTGGTGACGTCAACACATATAGGGTCCATTTTTGGTAGGATGTCAAAGGGGTGAAGCCTATAAGCCTAAGATATCAACTTTGACAAAATTTTACTATTTGACTATGGCTTACACTCAAACTGGCACTATGACAGTACGATACGGTAACACTTAGCTTTTAACTTATTAACATGTTTAGAAATTTATATTAGGCTATTTAGTGATTTTCTTCGGTTGTTTCATGGCATGGATCCATGGCCAAGGCCACCATTCGATGTCACGTTGAGTAGCCTGACTTGTCAAGACTTTTTCTTTTCAAAAATAACCCAACACATTGCGGGAAATGATTCTCTCTAGACCTTGCAACTTGCATCTAAAAATTCTTTATTCTGAGATGCTTACAAAATTTAGACTTCAAAAGAAAAGAGTAAATCCGAAAACGTTATTCAGTAAACACACTTTGTAGGAGACAAACGACTTAACAAATTACTTTACTAATTCACCATTAATTTAAGTATTGAACTAAAGGTAAAATGGGTATTATCATGCGCGTAGCCAAGGGGGGCTTTGGGGGTTGAAACGACCTCCCCATGGGCCAAACTTGGAATCAAAATAATCAGTGTATAGGGGAAAATATACTGACACGATAACCTTCATTACGTTTGAGGCACAAACATTGCACCATTTAGCATATGGAGATCTAAAATGCCGTAAAATTGGTTTTTCTCCAAAGGGGAGGGGAACCCACTCCCCTTAACCCCTTCTCCATATCACACTCCTACAAAACCCTCCCCATGACACAATCCTAACTACCCCCCTGGCTATTATGCATGCTGTGGTATGCGTAAAAAGAGCATGTATAGGCCTAAGCGTATGCTTACAGGTCACAGGGTGTGTTCTATACATCATGTTGGTTAGTAGTAAGTGCAGCAAGATTAATACCGGACAGTGGGCGGGATACAATATTTATGAGGCATATGGGTGCTCCGATAGTAAATCACAGAGCGTATCTACAGCAGGGTCCGAGAATCTCCCTGGGGAAATTTGGGGAAAATTAAGAAAGCCTTTGTATGCAAGTTACCAGGCACTGAGGGCATTAACGTCATAATTCAATTGTAACAATAAAATTTTCAGCAGTTTCCGTATTTTTGTAGGCTAGCTTTCATTTTATCTTTGGAAATCTGAGTGTGGCAGCTCCCCTCGTGTCCCTCACTCAGCCTTCAGCCCTGCCTGATTGAGAGCACTTACACAACATACATATTTTGCAGAAGCGTAGCAGTCCTACCTCTGGGTTTCATCCGCCGTAAACTAGTCGTTCAAGGTATTTGTTGACTACTTCTACACAATCACTGCTGTGGAACGGGAAACACGCACTGCTCGCATGCATGGACTTTCATTTGGCAGTTTATAAAAGGAACCTACTGCCATTGTGCTTGGTGCTCAGCATAAGCAATGGTGTAGGGAAAACAAGCCAGTGAGCCAAAACTGGAAAAAAGACCGTGGCCGGTCCGACTTAAACCATTTGGTTACAAAGTGAGCCGTAAAACCTCATCTAACTAACTAAAAAAATTCTATTTGGTAGTTATGGAACAATCACACAGCTTCAGTCCTGCCGTCAGGCCGTTGTATCGTGAAGTTGTATCCTTATTGTTGCAGCTAAGATTATCTGTTCCGTATAGCGGAAAGCTGGCGATTCTGTCTAGCGCGTGGCATTCAATGAATGAGCTTACGTGTTTCTGGAGCTAAAATTCATAAAAGCTTTTTTCGTCTGCTACATCAAATTTGGTCTTCCGTTCTAAAATGCCAGATGCTCTTCTTAAAAATTAAACGTCGATTCATTTTGTTTGATTTTATACGAGTAACCGTATATGTTAGTAAATAAGAAAATATAACTTGAACAACAATGTCGTAGAAGGTAGTGAAACAGTAGAACCGTTGGTGGTCGCTAGCTAAGGAGTTTTAACTTCCTACAAACTCAAAGAAATTTTGAAGAAGGCAATATGTAGGGAAAACATGTTAGGACAAAGCAAGAGTCAAAGCAAGACAACTAACAAAAAAGCATGACTTTAAGACTCACGGGGGGGGGGGGATCAAATCACTTGATGCTGCACTGCGCCCTGCTGTGCTGGGCTTGGCAAAAAGTAAACGATGGATACAAAAGAGGCGATCATACCAGCCAAGGGCGTGGACCCATTTCCAAAAGTAGGGGGAGGGACTTTTCACCATTTTCGAATCGCTGTCCTGGGGAGGAGTCTAAGTTATTCCCTCCCCTTTGGAAAATTTTTGCTCACATAAGGTGGGCTAGATGCAAAATGGTGCTACATTTGGTGCTACATTTGAATTGAATATATCACTAAGAATCTCCTTTTGTAGGAAGTTATTTTTTTTTCATTTTGCTTGCTTAAGTGAATTTTTTTACTCATCAGAACTACACTTCGTGAAGTGAGTGAACAGTAAATTGTTAGACTTTTCACCATTTACGAATCGCTTTCCTGAGGGAGGGATCTAAGGGGAGGTGTGTCCCCCTCCCCTTCCCCTTTGAAGAAAAAAATGAAGTTGAAAGGTGTCTATATGGCAAATGGTGCCATATTTGGGCGAAATTTAAATTTTAATATGTAGTATCAATTCGTTATCACAGTTTTATTTTTCATCATTTTTGAAAAAGTGGGGGGACTTTTTGGCGATGTCCCCCCTTCCAAAAAAGTGAGGGGGACGCTTCCCCCGTCCCCCGTCCCCCTATGATCCACGCCCATGACACCAGCGCCGCGCCGGGGAGCGTCTTGAGTGGCCACCTCTAAGTAAGTTCCTATGTTTAACTTTTTCCAAGCGTGGCACGGTGCTTCGAACTGATCCCTTTTAAGGTTGAACACCCTACACTGCCATCCCAGCACTCCAAACTCAGAGCTTTTAGTACTAAACTTACGCTGTGACTCTAAAACCATGCAGACCCATACGTAGCCAGATATGTTACTGAAGAGCGTGGGTGGGGGGGGGGGGAGATAGCCTCAAGGAATGAGGGGTACGAAGAATTAATTTTCGGATGGGGAAATGTGTGAAATGTAGTAGGGTAATGTAAATTGATTTTTTTTTCAATTTTTTCTTTCTGGGCGGTCCCTTCATCCTGTTGGCTACGGACTCGAACCCCATGTTGAGTATGCACGGCGGATCATAAAATATGGACTGAAAATAAGAAACGACGCTATTTGTGACTACACAATTTTAGCAAAGTGGCAATACTGCAGCTTCCAAGCAGTTCCGAACCTTATTACAATGAGTACTACATATTCTTGATTCTGGGAGAGGGGTGTCCCCCTCCCCTATGGAAATTTTTGGATTTTGAGTAACCTTTGATGCAATTTGGTGCATCAATTTTGGAAAAAATTTTGTAAATTAGTGCAAATTTTTGACATTTCTTGGAAAATTTTTGGATTTTTGACGGACCTTAGATGTAATGTGGTGCATCATTTTTGGACAAATTTTAAGGTAAATTACTGCAAATTTTTTTTTGGAAAATTTTTGGATTTTTGAGGGACCTCATATGAAATTTGGTGCATCATGGACTAATTTTAAGATAAATTACTGCTTATGTTTGACATTTCTTGGAAAATTTTTGGACTTTTGAGTGACCTTTGATGCAGTTTGGTGCATCATTTTTGTACAGATTTTAAGGTAAATTAGTGCACTTTTTTGACATTTTGTGGAAAATTTTTAGATTTTTGAGGGACCTTAAATGCAATTGGTGCACCTTTTTTAGACTAATTTTAAGGTAAATTACTGCACATTTTTGACATTTCTTGGAAAATTTTTGTATTTTTGAGGGACCTCAGATGAAATTTGGTGCATCATTTTGGACTAATTTCAAGGTAAATTACTGCTAATGTTTGACATTTCTTGGGAAATTTTTGGACTTTTGAGGGACCTTAGATGAAATTTGGTGCATCATTTTGGACAAATTTAAGGTAAATTACTGCAAATATTTGACATTTTCAACAGAAAAGACAAATAAGGGGTTTTTGTCCTTGGAAAGTGGGGGGAGGGGCTGAAGCATACTCCCCCCTACAAATTTCGCTGGGGTCTGGATCCCCCCAGTCCCCGCTTCCTACGCCTTTGTATTCTGGTAAGTAAACTGGTTTGCCATGTCTGACATGAATGTGATGTGTGTATGCGAGGACGGGGTTACTATGCGCCTTACATTCATCCAACTAGTAGTTATATTATACAAAAATGTGTTAAAAGAATTCCCTAAAAGTGACCATTATGTATTTAAATTTACTTCTCATGCTATGTAGTGCCCTCAGTATGGTATAAAATTTTCAAAGGTGAGCAGAATCTCACTCGGTAACCCTTCCGTATGCAAAAACAAATTTAAGGTGGGATTCAACGGACTAAAGTCCACCCTATTTTCTTAGACTTGAATTTCAGATATACTCTCTAAGAGTGTTTTTTTTTTATTTATATTGTTGATAAAGTTGCTGAAATTTACATTTTCGTAACTATAATTGCAAGGTTCCTGTCGAAGGTGTACCTTTGGTGTTCATACAGGATGACCTTTTTTACATCTTCACGGACGGACCCTCTTTCTCTCATCTCTGCCAGTGGGTCCTAACTTGTCAATGAATTTCTTGGTTTTATTTTTAGGCCAGGGCAGATTTTTTTTAAACAATACAACTTTTCAAATTTTCTTCAATAAAACCCCCAAATTTTAATTTTTCTGACAGAAACCTCATAATTTTCGACACACTTTCAATATTTGCTTTCGCTATTCTTGCGGCAAACCGTTGCCATTGTCTGGACTTCGGGTTGCTGACTCGTCCTCCAGGGAGCTTTCTGGCACCAACTTGTGTGTAAGACTTTCCTGTATACTTTCGGCCAAGTTGCAGATATCCGGTTTGTTATTATTCAAATTCAATGGTGTCGCCGGGGTGACCGGGAGGTAGGTGCCCCTCCCCCAAATTTGGTTGTGCCCCGTGTGCCCCTCCCCATGAGACTGGGTACGAAAAATATATGAATAAACATACCGTTTACATATGAACACGAGCACCCACTGTTATTTTATTAGTCAATCGTGCGGCTAAAATTGCCAAAAATGTTCTCAAATCTACAATAATGCTGCGCGCTTCGGAGGACTCCCTTTTTGAGAGGTATAACTCACAGTTATCGTTTCAACAGCTGTTGGACTACTGTACTGTGGCCGTGAGTCCTCTCTCTTCAACACAATTTTCACATCGATTACATTTTAGTCAGATTTTACGCTTTAACCAGGAAATACATGGGAAAACTATTGACCCCTATCCTGGTTAAATTTCACCAGGATGTTTTTAGAGTGTAGCTCCACTCTCATTTGATTATCTCCCACAGAATTTGATGCTTGGTTCCTGCGTGCATTAGCGTGATTTTAACGGGCTCATCCTCTAGCCAACCTTTTCCCTTTATTGGTTGGAAGTGGCCATGAAATCCGGGTCAGAGAAACATTTCATTTTCTGGTTAAAGTAACGACTCTTTATAACATCTTGGTCAAATATTTACATTTTCCTGGTTAAACATGAACAGGATCTCCTGGCAACTTTAACCAGGAAATGTATGGAAAAATATTGACCCCTACCACAGGATGTTTTTAGAGTTTAGCTCCACCCTCATTTGCTTTTCTCCCACAGAATTTGATGCTTGGTTCCCACGTGCACTAGGGTGATTTTAACAGGCTCGGCCTCTAGCCAACCTTTTCCCTTTATTGCTGATGAAAAGGCTAAGAATAATCTGTCTTAATTGTAATATTAAAGCACCCAAAACACAAAGAACCTCATTCAAGGGCAGCATTTTCCAAATTTTAGCGGCTGGCCAGAATCCGCAACCAAGTATAGATGCACCTTCGATGCTCTAATCTGAAGTCTTACC
>WURT03019685.1:2795-15893 GCA_009936505.3 Holothuria glaberrima | reverse complement strand
GGGGGGGGCAGCCTTCCACAATGGGGGCATGACCCCGCTGGCCCAACCCTTGTTTCATTTGGAACATTAAATAGGCGTAGTCGTAGAGATGTT
Source organism: Holothuria glaberrima (assembly GCA_009936505.3). Taxonomy (NCBI): domain Eukaryota; kingdom Metazoa; phylum Echinodermata; class Holothuroidea; order Aspidochirotida; family Holothuriidae; genus Holothuria; species Holothuria glaberrima. Next base: position 15,800 of record WURT03019685.1, on the reverse strand, counting down.
TTAGAAATCCTTGTATTAGAAAGAAAATATCCTCTCTTGAAAATCGTGAGGTAATTTATGTTATTATGTAATATAGCCTTTTCCAGATTGACGTCATACAACTCTGAGGTTGCAATGCTAAATGTACACTTTAATTGCAGTAAGTAATACAGTACTGTAGATGTTCAGATTCTTATGTTACTGAAAATTTCATAATTTATTGACACATAGTACAGACCTTGTTGTGGAGACAGGAATCGTGTTACCATTTTACTTGTCGTTACGTGAGTTTATTGCTCATTGATATTTAATCAGTAGCTGAAGCCGTTTCATTATGAATTTGATTTGTGTGGATGCGTCTTGTCTTAGGAAAACAATCAAACTTTAATGAAAGAGAAATGAAAACCATGTGGATGTACCATGCTGTAGAAAAATCTTTCAGCAGCGAGTCATGGCAGTTTTGACGGGAGTTCTCCACAGATTTATAGTGTCTGGAATGTTTCATTTAAAAATTGTGAATCATATTGTCCACAAAGCTGAAAATTAACTAGTTTCCTTTCCTATGACAATTCCAGTCATTTGTTGTGCAGAGTGTGGTGCATTATGTAGAGTGTGATTTCCTCTTAGGGAAGAGTAAAAGAAATTTTTCACAAAATGAAAAAAATAAGAAATCGGTTCTCCCAAATAATAATAATAAAATACATGTGTTGCCAAGATTTGCAAGTATTTAGTATGTACAGCATGGTTGGGAAATATGAACTGCATTTACTGTACACTGTGCTAGAGTGTAGGTCTGTAAATTCTATGGAAAAGTCCTTAGCGATCCAGGTAAAGGGAAAAGAAAATACAAATTTTGTTACACACAATAAACTGTGAAATCATCTGTCGTAGATGAGTGTAAAAGGCATGTCTAGACAATGGGGAATGCCCAATTTTGACTGATTGGAAACTAGATCATAAGTTTACTAGACCAAATATCCGCTTGGCGGAAAATTTTCTTCGGGTCAGAAGGACTGTTAGCTGGGATTCAGACTAGATACAGAAGTAGGTTTACGATTAGGATATGCGTAAGCCTCCGGTAGGATGAGGGTTTGAGGTAGGATTAGAGGATTTATTAATTATAATATAATTATAGGATATGATATTCATAATAGAAGAAAAGGTTCATTGGTCATAGTGAAGAAGAGTTTGCTATTGATTTTGGGAAAGTGGGGGTCACTTATAATGAACAGAACGGTTTGTACTCCTGATGAGAACAAATTTAAAGGTATGTTTATTTATAATGGGGAAAAAAGGTTTGCTTTCAAAATAAAATATAAAAAATTGGTTTGTTTATAGTCATTATGTAGTAGAGTTACAGCTTGTTGTTATATTGAAAGGAATCCTTTTCCTCAACTTTGGATAATGAAACCTGTTTCCCATTATGAAACACTGAACCTTTTGTCCATTATGAAAAATTAGCTTTTTTATATTATTCATACTGAACCTTTTCGTATGAAAAATGTGTTATTATAAATGAGTTTGAACTTATGGTAGCAAACCATGTGGCTTAAGAAGACCCTGTTTGTTGATTATAAATATCACCCCTTAAGAGTAATGATCCCAATAACAAGACATTTTTGAGTAGGAGGCTGCCCCCAGCTGCTGTAAGCCCGTTCATTGTGAATGTACATGCATTGGAGATTCATTAAATCAGATTTAATAAATTAAAAAAAAAATATATGAATTGCAAATTAAATATTTCTGCAAGATAGATGTCATATAATAAAGGATTTGGGTGACACATGAATGTTTTTTTTTTTTACATATAGTTATGTTTTCATTATCATGCCTAATAATAGATTGAACAAACAAGTAGTTTGATTATGTTCTGCTTCATACTCAAAATATCATATTAAGATAATGTTTCATAAACTGCAAACAGCAGACTTTGTTCGGCCTAGGTGCCTGCTTAAATGCCAAAGAATGTATGACCACTGGCACTGGCCTCGATTTTGTGCCTTATTTGGTCACCACGGTACCCAGTCAAATACCCCAACAACTACATCACTCACTGAAGTTAATATATATATAGTCCTTATATGCTCCTCATAAAGTCTTATTTTTAGCCCCATCATGTAAAAATAACTTTCTTAATTTAGAACTGAATACTGGTTATCTTGACATGGACAAGACATATGGCTTCTTCCATAGAAAAGGTCACCTTGGATTGTTGAATTAATTTACCCAAAAACTAAGCCATCAGATTAAGGATGTATTGTAACCTTACTATCAAGTGCAAATGAAAGACAAAAAAAACTGAAGAGAAGACAAAGAGAAAGAAAAATAACAGTTAGAAAAGGTAAAGGAAACAAAACCTTAACTTATACAGGAAAGGCTTAGAGGGCACTAAGCTTACTGCATTTCCTGTCGATGGGCAGTTTGGGTGAAAAAAAGATCGCAAGTATGATAAATACTTCGGAAGTCTTCCTGCCTTTTCACATACCCTCTGTGATAAAAAGTCTGGCCCATATCTTCAGTATTAACTAATTTAAAAATGTTAAACAGTCTTTCCTAAAGCCTAAAATTTTTTTTGAAGAGCTCAGGGGACTGATGGAATTGAACATGACTAACATTAGTCTATAGCAAAGCCACATAAAATATAGAAGTAGAGTAGATAAAACAGTCCTGACAGAGATCTTTAAAGCATCATTTAATAACTTAACTCCTGCTACTAAGTCTGCAATTGCAGAATTGTCATCTTCTCTCATATTTCAACTCTTCCTGATACAGTGGCCTCCTAATATTTTGTTCTCATGCTTCAATCAGCAATAAAATCTTCAACATTTATGAGACAACTAATATGGCAACCTACTGTACTTGATGGTTGTCCTTTCATGTCATATAAATAAAAGCAGTCTTTGCAGTATTTTGAGGGCAGTGGTATATCCAGACTTTTTCATTGGGGGGGGGGGGCTAAGGGGGGGAAAATGTTGAAGTAGGAATGCAAGCAGTAATGACATAATCTAACCGGAGCACCAACATTGGTAGGCGTGTGGTGTGCAAAGAAAATTCTTTGATAAAAATGCCTCTCAGATTGCAGGAAATGACAATTCCCAGTCTCTCTGGCCTTGAGAGTTTAAGCTGTGTATTTTTTTGTCTCATACAAATTTTGACCAATATTTGTTACCCTTAAATTTCATTTGGGCGGAAAGTGGGGGGGGGGGCAAGACATTTGACTACGGGGATTTAGCCCCCTTGCCCCCCCTTTGGTCATGTGAATATTACCAATGTCCAATTTATCAATTCACAATTTGTAAATGGATCCAATGTTAGTGTATTGCTTAAAGAATTTTTAACTTCAGTTTCAATGCCTTAGTTTACCTTGAGGTGGGTGATGATGTTGACATTCAACTCTTAAAACTGATTGACCATAAAATTCCCTTTATGGTTTTTATCGAACTTTTTATGGTTTTGTATTTGGAAAATTTCCCCTTCAAAATCATTGCCAAGTATCATTATTTGTTCGGTCAATTCGTTAAGCCACCATTTCGTTTTGGTGATATTTGATTGGACAGTGCACAGTGTTCAGTTGATTTTGTTTTGTTGATGGATTTTGGCCCTTTTTTTACAAATGGTCAGAAAGGATTTTTGAAATGTAGACCTATCGATCGGGTATTATGTTGAAAACTTCCAGCAGTGAAACTACCTTCAGAATGTTACGGTGCATATTGCACACCAATAGGCATACTCTAACACTCGTTTGTTTTACCAAGCCTAGGCTATAACCCGCAGGATGATTGAGGAGTACAAAGACACATAAATTAGGAATGTTGAACTTTTGGTATGCAAGTATAAAGTTAAGGGCCTTTTAAAGTTGTTGTACAAGGGATTGAGATTCTGCAGCATTGTTAATGCTCTAGTTTTGTAGAGTTGTTGACAGCTGGAATAGTTCACCAGAGAATTTGGTTTCTATTGATTCTGTGTTTCATTAAAAAAAAAATTAGCTCAAAAAAAAAAGATGAAGATATTTAATTCAATTACATAGTCTTGCCGGCCCCATGTCCTGGTATCTGTATAGGCCTAGCCATCAATTACCCAATGACAATAAACATCTCCAGCAAAAAGAGGTATCTGGATCTTAGAGGATGGACTCGGTGGCATGGTTGTTGCGTGTACTGCCTAGTTGCATACTCGAGGTCCCTGGATTAAATCCTGGTGAAACCACTTGGAATTTTTTGGGGACTAAAATTTTCTTGTTCAGCATACTGTAGCTGTTCACAGTGATGCTGCAGAGGTTTAAATTGGTGAAATTGAATTGGGTGTCTGATTGTCCGTTTCAGGAATTTGTCTGATTCTGAAAGTTGTGAGCTTTGCTTGATTCAGCTGTAGATCAGTGGTGTAGAGCAAGGAACCTCCAACCTTCCCAGCCTTTGGGAAAGTGGCTAATGACTGGAGTTAGTGCACTCCTACCTCATTAACCTCTGAGCACTAGTCAAAAAGAGACGGTGCATCAGGCCAGTGTTCATCCATGCTTACTCTGGTACAGGGTCCTTGATGAGCCAGTTGGCTTCGTGACCCTCAAAACGTTAAACTTAAACATGGATTAAAAGAGGTCTATCTGTAGACCTGTGTGATACATAGGTCCACTAACATTCTGAAGATGTGAAAAGGAGATGATTAAACCTGCATACTATGAAAAGGTTGCAAGATTTGTATCAAATCAATAAAGTATTAAAACAAATATTGTTACACATGCTTAAATACCTCTATTTTGTGACATCTCTCTGCGTTCCGACACATATAACCCTATAGCACTCTCATCCTAACCCAACCTGACGTATCGAAACACTGACCTCCATGTAAACTTGTTGGAATACAGAAACAGAGTAAAGAGAAGTCAAAACAGAGGTCAGTCCCTGTACACCTTTATAGTAATTTCCTTTTTGCCTCCAAGTTAATGCTCCTTCCCCCTCTCCCTCTCCCCCTCCACTGTGGTGAAGGCTGCCCCCACTCTCACTCCAATGTGCTGAAGGCTACCCCTCTCCCACTTCACTGTGCTGAAGGCTGCACTCTTCCCCTCTACTGTGCTGAAGGCTGCACACTCTCCCCCTCTACTGTGCTGAAGGCCGCCCCCTCCCCTACTTCACTGTTCTGGAGGCAATTATCTTGTGATTTTGAATGGCAGTTTGTGTACGTTCTTTCTGGTAAAGCAAGCCCTGGCATCTTGTAAAATTCCCTAAGGTATGTGTTGTCTGTTAAGCCTTTGACAGTAGTAATTATGCTCCTTGAAATCTGAGTTAATGCATCCCAGAATTTCAGATGCGATTTGGGACCTATCAAGTGTCATGATCATTTCACGTTAATCAAAGTGATTAGCGTATTGATGTGATGCAAGTGGAGAGGTGAATTGAAAGCCAGCAGTGATTGTACTCACAGCTGGTTGGAACGTCACATAAGACGGCCAATTAGCTGGATCTCTCTCTAGGGCATGACTAAAACTACAGGATGCTTCACATGTTATTGCTGTTGTGCTCATTTATACTTTGTGATAGGAGTGGGTGATTTTAACAGTTTTGGAGCTGAATGTTCCCATCTCTGACAGAAACAATGACTCCTGTTGTCACTAATGAGTTATTATGTCATATACCATGTTTTTGTTAAATTACATCTTCAGTTGATGACAAAACCACATTTAAACAGTTCCATAAACCTACTTGGACAGCTACTCTGTGATTTGTCATTCTGAATCCAGTTATACAGGTGTAAGAGTATGTAGGTTTGTAGCTATTGCTAAATTTACTCCTAACAAATGATTTATTTCCAATTTAATTGTTTCAAAAATGTCTTTATATTGGTTCCAAAAAGAAAGCTTTCTTTTCTTGTTCAAAGTAATGCAGAACCATTACCTCAAGAAGAGCAAACCAAGCAAACCAGCCACTTTTCAAAGGTTTTAAGCAGTAATTAAGAATACTCTAAAGTGAGTGGAATAATTAATACGTTGTTGAAATCCTGGCTTTATAGACCTCGTGCATTGACGGCATACGACGTCATTTTGGTGGCGTAACAATGAAACACATTCATGAAGTATACTTCACACACCCTTGTAGAAGACTATACACATATATATCTGACTGGTACACTAATCATCTACATTTCTTAGGGTAAGCTGCAGTGATACAGGCTTGGCTTGCCTCCTTTGGGGGCGCACTCTCTGTTCTGTGACGTCGTACGCATGAGGTCTGTTATAATCATGGCTATATGGTTCCTTCCACAACAGTTGTTGCTATGGATATTTCAGTCCAACATATTGTACATACAGAAACTGCAGAAAGCTTTTTTATGAAATTGTAGAAAAATTTTATTCATTTTGTACATTAATCATTGATCTTGTGTGCACAAAGAGTAACTGCTTTAATATGCTCTGACACCTACAGCAGTGTTGAAACCTTTAGGGGTTAAATATCCTGGGATTATGGGTACTGTCAGCGTCAGTGTCAAATGTTGTTTGACAAGTTATCAGAAATGGGGCCTTGAACTTGCATTTTGTAGCAGGATTGAGCATCAAAATGGTTCAAGGGTGAATTGCATTTTGTGGTTAATGTATTGGGCAGTAGATCTAAATTTTATTGCATGATATTTTGATTTATTACAGTATTTATGACAAAAAAATGGGAAATAATGCATTATGATCTTTTATGCCCATAAGGAATACCACCCAAGTCCCCTGTTTTTAACCCTAAACAGTGGGAGATCAGATATCTATCCAAGTTTGTATCACTGTCCCCATTGAATGTTCTTTCGTCTGCAAAAATTGGTTCTTAAATAATTGCCCATCACCTCCAAATAGTAAACTGAGTACATCAGTACATAGTGTAATATAAAGCATACAGAATGCACTATACATAGCTGTCATAACTAGTATTAGAGCAGATGTGTCATCAATCTGGTCACTAGGTCAACTACAGTAATTATAGGCATTTAACAGTGAATCCTACTACTAGCAATACCTTGGTAATAACTATACTATCAGTGACATGTTATTACTCCTCCAGTGAATTTGATGACTATTCCTCAATGGGCTTGATTGGCTGTCTTGTGTATGAGTGTGTATAGCTATATTGATTGTTACATTAGAGGAGATTTTAAATAGTTCCTCCAACATCAGAACCATGTGGGCAGTACAAATGGGAGTTTCAAAACATCTTGGAGGGCCGTACAAATGAGTTACAGTATTTGCCTAGAGTTGTCCAACTTGTTCTCTAGGCATCACATACAGTGGCAGAGATTTGTGTGAAAAACATGGAAGAAGTTCAGTTGTTGGAGCAAACTTCATTGTTGGAAGATGTTCGGTCAATGACAGCATCTCCATGAGGTGTTGGGTGATATGCCCTCCCACTCACCCCCTCCCTGATTTTCCCGTATGGCTATTCAAAGTTCTTTCACTCAATATCATGATTTTGTCTTTACACTACATCAAGTTTAACACGAAAAGTAAGTGCAAAATGTCATGTTTTACATCAGAAGTGCCAGTCAGTTGTGAAAGAAAAGAGTAGTCCATAGAGAGGAACTTGAAGCATTCTGGTAAATCTTCCACTACAAAGTACAATTTCTATGTTTGATTAAATTAGTAACAGACGGTAGTCACATTTTCTAATAAAAGTGAACTTGAAGCAAAAAGTATGTGACGGATTCACATCAAGGGCAAATTTTTTGTCATGCTTCTTTCATATTTACCTTTAATTTTACATTACAAAAATCTGATGCATTCACACTGCTCAAAATAGCCAGAGGCACCAAAGGCCATGCATGGCTGTCAGGCCCCTTCACTTTGCCTCAGTGCTGTCTCAGATTTCAGTATCATTGAAGACCACAATGGACTTGATGCCCTTCCATATTATTTTTATGTGGTGTACTTTAGTTTTTAAGTTAGCTTTACAGTAGTTCCCCTCCTGCTAAGCCTTCATGCCCTGACATATTTCTGCTAGCCAAAGGCCGTTTGTACATATCTTTCCAGTTCTCATTTCAAACCCTGTATGCATTATGCATTATGCATACTGTGAAGCAGTAGCAACTGTAAGAAATTTTAGGGAAGTAAGGGGGGGTCAGGGGAGTGGGGGAACTGTAATGAAGTTATGATACCTCGCTCAATGTTAATCCATATAACCAATAGTCAAGTGGCCCAATGAAAATATGGGACATTTACGTGATGGAAGAAATACTGTCATCCATGATACCATAATAATTTCTCATATATTATATTTCGATAAATGGGTGATGGGTTGGATATATGCCTTTGTTAATGGTACTATAGCCTGTAAGCACATGACGTCACTGAACAGAAAGTACCCCCAGTGGAGGCAAGAGTGTGTCATTGCAACTTCATTACACCGACAAATGCAGACAGCTGATTTGTGTACCGATCAGATAGCCAAGCACATGCTTTAAGTCTGCTACTCAAGCATGTGAGGTCTACGTCATGCGTGCAGTGTGCGTCATTGTTTACCATCCAAAGTGAAGTCACATGAAGTCAATACATAACGTCTAGCAAGGCGTTTTCTCCCACCACCTGACCTATGTTTTTAACTGTAACTCTTCTTGTTTGGTTCATTCTTTCCAACTCCCACATTTTCTAGTTTGAGTTCATTGGTTATCTTGACCAGGTGGACTCAATTTTTTTTATCCTGTGGCTCTGTTTCTTTTCTTTCAGAATCTCTGCTTGAATATTTTATGTATCCTTGAAGTGGTCTTTCTCCATCCTCCAAATGCAGATGCATTCCAGAATCTTGATCTCAGTGGCTCTCTGTTGGAATTCTTAGAAGGGAAAGTTAAGAACACTCCAAGAAGTCAAGGACTGGTCATTGAATTACAGATCTTCAGGCTTCTCATTTTCACAGCCCACGTGTCAGAAGCTGTTAGTATCTCCCAGTCTTTAGGTGAGTCAGTCTGAATATGATGTTTTAAATGTTTAACAAATCATCAACACCCATTTGTCAAACATATTGAGCTGCTATTTGGACACTTGTACGGGAGAGGACACTGCAGCTTTAATTTATGCTAATTAGATAAGCTTCATCCCTACACTGGGAGAATATGGTTTTGGTAGTGATTAAAAGGCATATAGTCATTGAGTCATTTTGTTTGATACTTACAAGATACAACTATTATCCTAAGCAACCTAATCCCTGCCCATTGCAACCCTGACTATCAATGGTATTAAAGGGAAATAATGCATTTGAAAAAGTATAATAAAGTGACACCAATGTAATTCCATTGAAATCTATTCCCCTTCCCAAGCATGAATCACAAGTAACTTGCAGCAGACCAACACACACCTCACAAAATATGGACGAAAAGAAGCAACGATTTTCTCATTGAACCGGCTCATTATCGAACAATAAGCCTTGCCTACATACATCGTTCGTACCGCTGCATATTCATTTAGGAAGAGAGTTACGCCGGGTCATATTTACACTCCATCATTACACAATGCGTACTGACCTCGCTTACCCAAAGCAATTCCCACAACCCTGTCCTTATTGCTCACAACAAGCTACGTGACCACCACAGTTTCTGTACCGTCTGTGCTGTACTATGGAATATTGCAGCCCACCCAGAGAGATTCGATCATTGCCATCTCCCACCATGCTCTTCATGTCCCACACTTTGTGCATTACAGTGTGAGACGTGAACAGCATGGTGAATAGGGCGATGGCACTGATTACAAAATGGAACAAATGGTACACTATTTGCTGAGGAATACTACTTGTAGGCCTACAAAATTCTTTGACCAGTGGCATTAACAGGTTTGTAAAATTTTTGTTTCCTTATAGGGGCTAAACCGATATAGTAGCAGTTGCTGAAGCACCAACAATCTCTTTCTCATCCTGTTGTTCCGAAAGCGCAGCAACCTGTTAAGGCCCAAAGGGCTACAATTTGAATTACACTAACTATAACTTTTTGTACTGTGTACCAGGGAAGTTTCAAGAACCCCTATATAGTATACTAACTGTAGTTGAATACAGACAGTGTCGTAACGGTTTTTCAAAAGTTTGTTCATATTTTCCGTATATTTTTCACATGTTGTAGTAGGCGTTTGTTATTGTCTGACGTAACGTGATAAATTGATGTGATTGGTGGATTTCAAATCAGAGTTGTTGAAGGTGTGGTTTTGCATGCATAATTGTTTGGGTGAACAAATTTGTCAGTTGTAACAAAAAGGTGAATTACTTGTTAAGTAGTGCTCACCGGCTAGAAATTTTTTCCCAGTTACCTTTCTTTCATGGAAATGGACCTGATCGTTTGTAGAACAGGATAGGTCAAATAAAAAGTCTTACAAACGCAATATTTCCCTTTAAGTGGAACAATATGTTATATCTTAAAGGGAGAATGCAGTCCCCCAATAAAGAATTGTATAGTAGAGTATCCTATTTCCTACATAGCTCTTGAGAATCATGTGATAGTATTTTTTCACTCAATTGTTAAATTTACGAGGAGCAACTGCTTGGTTTACCTTGAATATGCAAATTTATGTCCTAAAATATCATGAAAGATACTTGGAAGAGAAATAAGAAGAAATTTGTGACATTTATATTGTTTCAAAATAAGTTTGGGGTGACTGCTTCTGACCTTTAAAGTTTACTGACAGGCAAGTACTAGCTAATCCTTTGAAATATTCAAAATGACTATCTTTCTCTGCCTTTTGTGAGGTGCTTGCACAAGAAGTAACAATAATGCCAAATGAAATGGCTTCTTGTAGTATGTTCAAAAAATTTTATGAGAACAAAATGTCTTTGTGTTATGAGCGACAAGACGCGACAAAACAATTGGCTATTTCAGTGACTGACAATGCTTACAAAAAATACCTTTCCCATTGGGCTTTAATACCAGATGTAGCAGATAACATAAACCTGCTGTGTTAGGTTCTTAACAACTTTTAATCCTATTGCATCTTCAAGACAGTACAAGAAATACTGTAGATTAGGGGTTTTACCTTGTCAGCGACGTTGTCACTAAAAAGATATTTGGGAAGTTTTCACTCTCCTATCCAAATAGCAGCCCCCAGGTTAGGGATGCAGGGTTACACTGAGTGTGTTACCAAGGGTATTAGTATCTCATAAATATATTTTGCTGATTAACAGTGCTTATTGAATTTGAAGCACCAAAATTTTCATACCTCGAAATGTTAAAACCATAATTTTCTTGATCACAAATGTATTCAAGTAATAATGTTCACACAGCAGGACAGTTTTACTGCTTTCATGGTTGTTTTTTCCAGTGGCATAGCTAAATGGGAGCATGAGTCTTCCACAGATCAACCCCCCTCCTCCTCCGAATCTGCCATTGGAAAATCCAAGAGTGAATAATGTACATAAGTATATGTTTCCACATTTGAGACCCCCCTCATAGAAATGATGAAGTCTCCCAGGAGCCCTCCCCCCTGCACTCTCACAGATTTTTCTGGCTATGTCACTTTCCTTGCCCAAACTTCAATATCCAAAATTTTACAACATACATTCATCTTGTAATACATTCAAGTTGTAGAAAGTAAAGCTACTGCCAGTGTTTATTGTAGTTTATCATTGTTTAAAGGGAAATACATATTAAAATGCACCAACATGGCATAGAAATAAAATAGCTTTAATTATTATTAAACCGTTCAGTCTCACCAATAAACTCCAGCAACAGTTTTCTTCTCAAAATATTATGCATTACAAGAGTTATGGAGGTTGCATCATTTGAGTTTTTGAAAGTGTGGGCCAACACATTATACTTGAGCAACTAATAACTGAATTTATTTTGTGATAACCCTACTTCATGAAAAGTAAACTACTTTACTGTCTTATTTTGAATTAGTTATTATTCTACATCTGGAAATATTGGTTTTTAAAAATATAAAAGTTTTCTGTACACCAAACACAATATTTTCCTTTAATAATGGCAAAAGATGTTTACTATCTGTGAAATGTGGATGCAATATAAACACAGTATGCCCTCTTAATAACAAGCTGTTTAATGTTTAAGGTGTTTTCAAACCTATATAAACTGTGGCAGGTGTGTGCAATGTTTGACTCAAAGCTTTAATTTCATTCCTCAGGACACTTGAAAAGAGAAGGTCATACTTGAAGTACGGTATAAAGTTAACGCTTTCTATTGCCATCCCAGTAATAAAAATTTGTACAGTAGGTCATGCAACTTGATCTCATACAATGAACTTATAAAGTATGTGCTTATATGTAAAATTACTACTTGCATGATGGGATTGCCATCTTAGACAAACCAGAGATAACTTTGTCAATAAATGAATGGATGAATGAATGAATGAATGAAAGAAAGAAGGAATGCAATGAACGAATGAACGAACGAGCGAGTGAGCAAGTGAATGAATTTCCCTTACCAAATATTAGGAGAGATTTGATCTCTGTCAATTAAAATTAATGGTTTGCACCAGCCTTAAGGTATAATTTATGATGCAGCAGAATTTAGGAAGGTTTTGTTCCAATATTTTAAAGTGTTAAACAACTTCATGTCTTTGGCCAGTCCAGTGGAAAAGTTCTGAAACATATTAATTTCATTTATATATCTTGATACACTTTCTTTCTGTCACCATAGGTTTCCAACATGTCTTCATTGAAAGACAGGAGGATGGAGCAAAGAAGTGGAAGAGGAAGAAAGAAGTACAAGAGAGGAATGACAAGATTGTCTCATTGTGTGACTTTCTACTCATTCTTCTAGGAGTTGACAGAGTAAGAATTACATTTTGTGTAATTTTAAGGTATTTTTAGGTAGTTTGGAGGTTTCTACCTCAAAGAAGAAAATTTTGAAACTAGTCTTGAATTATAGACACGTTATATTTTTCAAGTTATGAGAAGGCATATTGGTAAAAGAAGTATAAAAATCTTCTTATCACCTTGGATTAAATCTGTGAAAGGACTTCTTTTGCCTCTTATGTTGTAAAAAGCAAAAGTTGCTGTATTTCTAAAAAGTTTTGTGGCTTTAGTTAGGAATAATAGTCCTGTTTTTTAGTGAATAAAAATTTGTCTGTTA
>WURT03019664.1:4562-15895 GCA_009936505.3 Holothuria glaberrima | reverse complement strand
AGTTAGTTAGTTAGTTAGTTAGTTAGTTAGTTAGTTAGTTAGTTAGTTAGTTAGTTAGTTAGTTAGTAAGTTAGTTATATTGCACTTGAATAATGTTTTGCCCCCTATAAATAACAAACTTTTCTGGTAACTGAATAACACCAGTTTCTTCATATGCAAATATGCAGGAATTTTTGTGGCGTATAATTACGTATGTGGTTCCCATGATATATGTGGAGATGTTAGTCAAGTTATCTATGAGACCGACAGAGGCGGAGCCAAGCTTCCTGGCTACTTGGTCACAAAGTCAGTCTGAGAAACTGGCAAGGCTGGATTAACTTTTAGGAGCTAGGTGCTGTCCCAGGCTTAAATTTGGCGACTACAAACCGCCTCAAGACAGCCATGCATGTTCACTGTTGCTGAAGAAGTACATAAGGAACCCCACATGGAGCAGAGTAGCTGTACCACATAATAGCTTCTAAATGTAATTAGATCCAGGAATTTAATATTAATCATCGCATGAAATGGGGTTGGCGTTCGGACAGGATGGTCAAAACCCATAAATGGGCAACAATCTCATGCCGGGACAGGACGGTTGAAAAAGGGTGGCGATGTGTGAGTTGGAAGGGGGATGGTAGAAAACCTTTTAAAAACATCCCTCCATGATAGGGCTATTGCACAACGCACGTAGGCCTGTATGACTGGAGTAAAAAGTGGAGAATCCCCAAGAAGCCCTGGTTTCAAAAAATTGTGGACTTCAAGAGTTCTGCATTTAACTTCATTAAAATGCATTTGTTGTGCACAAAACTGACCACAAAAGTCATCACTTGATCTTGGAATTAGTTTCACTTCGACTAAAAGTCAGTAGATTTCTTGAACCGTGATTTGTGGAGAGTGGACTATTGCATTGGAATTTGGTACAATCACAGTGCCGAAAAATACAATTTCAACTCGATTTAGTAACCAGTTTCTTTACTCTTCTCTTTACCTTCTTGTAGTCTTTTAGGGGCTTTGAAAAAATGGCCTAACAGTCGAAATGGCAACTGACAGCACGATGTATCGAATAATGAAAGCGATTCTTAAGCGCGGGTCACACAAGACCGGTTCATTACGGTCCGATATTTGTGAGTTTTAGTTAAAATCTTCTCCATCCCTGGTCAGAAAAAGCCAACAATTTGCCAACCTGTGTAAATACATTATTTGTATCAGAGGACTACGATAACGAAATGTAAATTATGTTGTGACGTCACATCAACAGACAGCGTTTATCGGGCTCGCGTACAAAAATCGGATTGATTTTCGAACAAAAGATAGCTCTCTTGAGCAATATAAGTTATTTAATTGTAGCAGAACAGCTTATCGTGAGACAAACTATCGATATAGCGTGACCTTCTCTAGAACAAAGTGTGAACAAAAACTATTGGTCCGATTTAGAAAAATATGGATCGGATTTCGGATTGAAAATCGCTGTAGTGTGACCCGCCCTTTTGCTCTATCGCCTTGTCCCTAGTTTTAAAAAGTTTTAAAGTTTTAACTCAACTTTAATCTCATTTTTGCCGTAGTATTTCCACAATCTGCAAAGGGTGACCACCACGGTCGTCGCGTCACTTTCGAAACACCACTTGCAGGGCATGCTGACTTAGCGCCCTCACGCAAAGCGAGTCTACTGATGTTATCAACCGGGCACACAAAGACCGCCCTCCGTCGCGGATCATTGGCAGTGCATCGTGGGGCGCTCATGGCAAGTGGTTCTATGATCCACATGGCCAACGAAGATCTAATGAGCTCAGCGACTCGACTCAACGAGATGAAGATAGGATCGGAGATTAGCCATTTACATTACTTTTCCGGGTCAAAGGTAGCGCATCTCGCTAACTCAAAGAAGAAGAAGGGCAAAGAATCAGTGCGCCGCAATTCTGTCATCACAGAAACTCTGCAGATCTTGAAAGAGCCTGGCGCTCTCACACCTCAGGAGCAAGCAATTGTTAACATGTTCCGTTCGAAATGCGAACAGATTAAACATTTGGTAGCTGATTAACAAAAGGTCAATTCACAAAATTAATTATATCCGATGTTATCAATTATTTTAATCAAAGTCAACATTTAAACCTTCCTTCAGAGGGATACTATTGTAAACACGTGAAAAATCATGAGAAAAGAGAAGCCATTGTTAACTGTGTTTTTGTCATTTCTTTCCGATTTTCTCTGCTCTGCCTTTCTGTCCTTTTCTGCCAATCTGTAACAGGTGATGTGACTGATAATTGCTATTCATAGCAGGTACATACTGGATTAACCAACGCACGATGAACTTTATTAAACGCTATTGCACCACCAATGCGTCACAATTCCTCCCCAACGATGCTCACTGACAAATATAGTCCAAACTTCTTTTTTGAGCGGGAAGGGGGATGCTTGGCGTTAACAATGTACCGGAAAGGGATGGGCTAAATTTGTGACATGTATGTTGTAATACATGAAGAACTGTGCTTGTGCAAAAATGAAGAAGGCACTTCTTCACATTATTATAATGTGAAAGAAGTTCCCTCTTCATATTTTCACAAGCATATATAATTTCCATACTTTTGTTATGCAAAAGGCATTCTCAGTGAATTTTCAATGTGGAAACTAATAATAATAAAAATATCAATTGCTCTCTCCTCTCTGTCTCTCTCAGAAAATTGCCCTCTCATCCATCTGACACATGGAGCCAGCACAATCCTGTACCTTCAACTTCTCCCACAATGAATAAAACACAAACTTAAAGCAGAAGTTCTGGAAAAATAATGAAATAATGATACTCATACTGAGTTTCTTGGATATAATTGTGTATTTCAGCAAATTGTACATTTTGGAAATTGTTACAATTTGGTATCACAGTTACATGTGGTAAAAGTGGGACTGTAAGAAAATGAGAAAAGAATGAAATCAAAAAATTCAAAATAGAATTTACTATGACCAAGAAAGAGGGTCTCGAAGTACAAGCAAAAAGTTACATGGCTAAGATTATTGAAGGAAAGATTCCACATAATTCATTTTTGATGTTGCAAGAGTAATCAATATAAGCATTCAGCTGAAATTTGCACAAGGGCTATTCTTGCAATTTAACTGAAATTAGCCCATTTTAAAACCACAGTGAATTTGAAGCATGCAGGAGTCATGATCATAATCACGATCATAAATCACCATTTTGTTTTCTTGTTATCTTCACACCCACTCTCAATTAATATTCCCTCCAGGTTAACTCTCATATATTTCACAGCCAAAACCACCCATTGAAGAATGATAGAAAAAAATTCTGGTTGATGTATGGAAGGGGATAACATCATTTCTGTTTGCTTCAAGTTCAAGTAAAAGAAGTGATAATTTCATCTGCTAACATCTGGACAAAAACAGAATTTGAATCCAAATTTCACCAAAACGCATACATAAAGTTCCTCCTTTAAAAATCAAGAGTGAACTTTGGCTTAAGCCCTTCCTTTAATATTGTGAATAACACCTGGTGGAATCTTATCTTTAACCCAAACCATAACCCTACTCCAATCCCCACTGAAACATTCAATCAAGTGACCTTTGGTTGAGTGGGAACCCCCCCCCCCCCTCTCTCCTCATGACTACCACTACTTCCTGATACCTTTATTTTTAGAGTTTGCTCCAATGAACTACATAACTGAAGGATGCAAGACAATGTGGAATATGCCTCAAAACTGAATCTCACATGGAGGAAGTGGGGAGGGGTGGGGGTAGGGTAGCAGATGTCATGTGATGTAGGTTAGCTTACTTAAGTCAATTCTTCTGTCATAGAAACTGCAATTTTGATCTCAATTTGTATTTGCTGTCTGCTAACTGCATTGCATTACCCTGTACATGACCCTAATTGCTAAATATTCACACAGATTACACAGATTACCACAGTCTAGTAGTAAGGCCAATAGTCCTTGCACTAAGGTCAACCAGTTCGGCCAAATTCTGGGCTGTTTTAGACCCCACTGTGCAAGGAATATTTCAACTGAGAAACATTTCAGAGTCTAATATCACTGACTGATAACAACCCTCCATCTTTAAAAAAATTCTGAGACAACTGTGAAAACAGATAATGCAGAATTGCCCGGGGTTAAACTATCAGCATATGTACTGCTACCGTCTCTGTAATTTGTGCAGCCAAATACTCTGTTGTATGTATGCACAAGGCTGCAGAGTTTAGGCCTAAATATGTCATGGTTGATAGATACACATGGGAAAGTGTTAGTATTTGACCTTTTGTGCAATACTGCTCCTTGCTTCATCTTCCAACTCCCTTATTAGTTGCAGAATGCTTATCTCCCAAATATCGGTACAGGATAGGTATAGGCCCATATTGAGAGCTGAAATATCAGTATGGGTAACATCTACAACTCACAATATCTGTACAACACTAGCAGTGAACCGACTTGAGTAAGCTAACCTTCATTGTGCGACCCTCCATGAAGCTTGAAAACATTACTGTGGAATGATCCTTCATCAAATATAGTTCAGTGGTTACCTTCAAACTCAGTGATGTCATGGGAAAGCCATGGTCAGTTAAACAAAAACATAACCCCCTCCCCCCCAAAAAAAGAGGGGTGCAAGTTAAAAGTTGAAAAGAAAAAAAAAAAAACATTAAAATGTACTAAAAGCAAGAACGCCAAGAATGATGCGTCCACATAGAGGACACTGAGTAGATTAAACTTCCAGACAAATTCCTGATGCAATTAAATTTTTGAAATTTCTACAAAGAAAATGGCAACCTTAAAGGTGAGAAAATGTAAAAATACAAAAAACAATGAACTACCAGAGAAGTAATATTAGCAAAATTGCAATTGGCACTTAGCTTTATGTATGAATTTGTGCTAGAGATGTTTTACTTACAGAATAAAGAAGTTGATCTACATTGAAAAATATGAGTTTTTCTTATTTCTAGGAAGAACTATGATTGTATTTTCTTTCTTTAACAAGAAGGTGGGGTTTAAAGATGACATGTACCTTATCTGTTCAACTAAGCATAAGTTTGCACAACTGTATCATAGGTTTGACTTGATCACACTATTACAAAGAAACTAATCGAAAATTTAACTGGTGAAGATTCAAGATGGAACGAAATATGCAAATTCTAAGACAGGTCTCTGTAATGCAGCTCTTAGAGCATTAAATCTTTGAATATAGTTACCACAACAAAAGCTACATTAACAATGGATCAAAGGAGAAATATCATTTGAAGAAAAAAATCTGATGTATCTATAAAATCACAAAGGAGTTGGCACTTACTTTTTCCTAATTAAAGCCTTTAATCTTAAACTAGAAATCTCATCAATTCAAGGAAACTTTTTTGAGTTTTGGAATAAAAGTAATATTTAAGCAATGACAGTTTCAACCTTTCTTTTAAGTTTCATTTTTGGCACGATACCTATTTTTTAGTGAGGTCTTTATTGGATCCCTCATTATCAATTTTTTCATTCTAGATCATATGTCAATTTCCTATGCAGGTAGATACAGATGATATTGCAAGAACAAGATTGCTACCTGAGCCCTGGCTAATATGAGAGGACAGTGCCCTTACCTCAAATGAAAAAGGTTGAATCACACAAGCAGAAAAAGAGAAATCTTGACAGACCCAGTGGTTATTGTGTTCAGCCTTATGGATGAGAGCTGTAACACTGCTACCATTGTGCTGGTCACTGGACATCTCCTGAGTGGCTTCATGGGTGAATGCACACACAATACTCTATTGAACTTAGCTTTATTCAGGATACCCGTTGTACTCCTGCTAACGGGAGAGAAATCTTAATAGTAGCTAAGGGCTTTTTCCCTGCATGAACACCAAAATTTTCTTTATGGGAATGACTTGTAGCATACAGCCCTTAAACATGTTTACCTAAAGTACTCAAATGTTCTTGCAAAGAGTATGTTCTGATTATCTCTAAAAGAAGCCTAGCCCTGTTAGAGGAAGCACTTTTCTGTCACAAATTGAGTTGGAATAAGCTTACTTTTCTCAATTTGGTTACTTTGAAGTTGTACCAGAGGTATTCAAACGAATGATACATACCTTCAAAACTTTCAACAAGCCGCCTGAGTACATCATTGTGTGTAACAATGCTACCTAGTTTCAGCTGAAGTATTAGCCTTTATGAGTTACCTATTCAGTAAGTACCTTTAAATTATACACAATGAGCAGCCTAGCCAAGCCTTTACTTTTCTTCCACTCTTCTAAGGTTGACTTTCATTTAGACAGGTGACACGAATTGACACAAAAGCATTTAAGCACAATTTTCGATTGTGCTCTGCTATGGTGCCACAGTTATTTTCTCTTCTGGTTGTTTCTGCACTTTTTGTAGGGAGCCTAAACCAATAACAAGTGTTTCTGTTGCTGTCAATCAGCAAATTGTATTGGTATGTTTGAACTGCTGCAAACATACACAAGCATAGAGACACAGTGACACACATATAAAAGCTCAGTACAAAGGTTATGACTGCCAAAGTGTGGAAAAACAGAAAAGTAGTATTTCTGGGTTGTTTCATAACACATCTCTCATACACTATTTAACTACTAAAACAAAACACATTACCTTCATCAGAAAAAAATTTGAAAACCATATGTGCTGTTAACAAACTATCACTCCTGAGGGTGACTGTCTAACTTTGGGTAAAATGCTGAATATTTACATTATTATATGTACACGTGGCATGCACACAACATGAAACAACCATGGCAACAAAAACAATAGCTACAAATCTAGAAATACCATTATTGTTGAGAAAAAAAAAATTCTGTAAGTGAGCAAAGTGCAACATTAGTAGTCTTATGAATCTTTTCAAATAGTGAAACTGCAATTGTTTTATTGCCATTTGATAGCTGGGCCTAACAAAAGGTCTTACAAAGGATGTAACCTAATCATAAAAATTTGAAAAAAGTTTATTATCAGTTTACAGAACATTACCAAGCCCTCAGCTCTCCAAAAAAGTAGTGCACCACATTTCTTCTGAAAAGAAAGCTCGACTTTTCTTTAAGACAAGCAAAGTACAAGTATATTAAAGAAAAAGGTTAATAGGAAATAAAATTATTTCCTTTAAATGTAAATAATATCTTCCAATTTTGATGCTCCCCAAGCCCCCACAGCTTCCTCCCTTTTACACCTAGAGGAACTAAAACACAATATTTACAAGTCTCTTTGTAACAAACAAAAAAGCTACTAAGTTTATAATAAAATCTTGCGACTGTTTCAGCCAAGTTTAAACATAACACAAACAGCAAAATAATTTCCATTTTTTTCTTTTAATGTAAGTAGGTACAATTTAGTCAATGCCCTTTGTACAGCAATGCTACCAGAGACACACAACACTATAGTCAACGCTATTTGTATAAACATGATACCTCCCACCAACACTGTTGATATTGACACAGATACTATTTATGCAAGTGGTCATGTTTATTCATGTAAATACAAGCTCATGTTTATACATTACTGTCATTTGTCTCCTTTCATCCTTCATGTTTATTCATTGCTGTCTTCTTCCTCCTCCTCTTCCACTTCTCCATAACATTCCTCTGCAAGCATATAGTATTTATTAGCCATACGGCCTTTCATGGCACCAATGGCTCCTTCTGCTGCCTCATTGTACAGGTCACCTGTAAATAGAAGAAAACTCAAAAATTTAAAACTCTTGTCTACCGTACCTGATTCTCATATAACAATAGCTCACAACAGGCTTGGGTGATTTACCCAACCCTACTTCGGAGTTGCGACTCCTGGCCAGGAGTCTAGTAGCAAAGTTCTCCATTATCCTTGGAATTACTACTCCTGGGAAATTTTTCAATACTGTCAAAATATGCACAAAATGACGTGTTGGAATTTCCTTTTTTTTTGTTTTTTCACAGGTTTAAATAAAGTATTAGAATACACATGGCTTTTTCGATCTTTCTTTGTAATGCCTTTTAAGGCCATGACAAGTCTCTGACATTTGCCGTTCAGAGCCTCAGATGCTGAGAAACCAAAAGTGTAGGCGTATGCGTGTATTAATACTTACTGGAAGGCTAGTAATCTACTGTCTATAGCTGCTGAGATACATGCTCCTGTGTCAGTTATGATGCCAGTCAAGGCTCTATTCAGAGTTGAGACTAACAGGGCCGCAGGAACCAAACTCCAAAAATCGGGTTCACTCAAGCGTATTTTGTAACTACACTCACTATAACACTGACTATAATACTTATGTTATCACCAAAGATGCAAGGGACTACAATCAAAATTCAGCTGATTGGAGGTTAGGGAGGGGGTTTTGTACTGTTCCCAAAATTTTTAGTGATTTTGTTCAAAAATCGATTTGCCCAAATATGGGAATACATCTCACCCAAATAGCAGACTTTAATCATTGCCAAATGCACCCAAGCAATCATGGGAACTGAGAGTATAAACAATAGAGCACTTTAGCAATTGCTAAATGCACCCATGCAATCATGGGCACTGAGAGCATACACAATACAGCTCTTTAACAATTGCTAAATGTACCTAAGCAATCATGGGAATTGGGAGTATAGACTCATTCATTGTTTACAAACAAAGACGTCACTGTGTGTCGGTAAAAGAGTTTATAGGGTGCGCTTACACTGTCGTCACAATGCCAAGTAGATTCCAATTTGTCTACTTTTTGCATCCAATCGCACAAGCTTTTACACGCCCAACACCTAACATACACGCATGTGTTCTTGCGCATGCTCTATGCCAACCAATGCCAACCAGTGACGTAACCGTGAACAGCCTACCCATTTAGGCAACAGCATCAGTGCTCTATTATTTATACTCCCAGTTGTTGATGCTCCCAGTTCCCATGATTCCTTGGGTGCAATTAGTAATGATTTAAATCTGCTTTGGGGAATGGCAACTACCTTACTGCACCTCAAACACCTATGATAATTACTTAGAGTGGGTATAGCTTTATTGCTTTCACATTTTAGCACAGGTCTCTAAAATGAAATGGAAGGCTCATGCCAGTCCACAAAATTTTGGAATTAAAGAGCAGATCTCATCATCCCAGACACTGCCAATTCTCCTAAGTTACATCTAGCCCCTCCCAAAACTGTGTTAAGCTCTTTGTTGTATACACACAAACCTAGTTTATTGCTCAAGGTCATGATCTGGTGAGCATATGAGGCCCTAATGTGAAATAAGAACACCCTCTCTGCATTGTGTGAATGTGAGCTACTCTGCATCTTTTGAATTTTCAAACTTTGATGTCAATCAAAGAGCAATTGCCTACTAAGAATTCGCCTACTAAGAATTTTGATATCCCTCAACCAAAAATGTACTTGGTGTGATGAGTGTCTGTCTTTAACTACTCATACCTGCAACAATCATGACTCTGAAGGAGATTTGATTTTCATGTTCACTTTTTCCATGTATAATGTTAAAGCTATAAATGACCATGTCAAGTATGTGTCTTGATCAAGAATGGAGACTGGACAACTGAATATGGGATGAGGACATCTGGGAAGGGGGGGGGGGAGGAGGAGGAGAGGGTTAGTTAGTTAGTTAGATGAGGTTTTACGGCTCAGTTTCTTAACCAATTGGTTTAAGTCGGGCCGGCCACAGCCTTTTTTCCAGTTGCGGCTCACTGGCTTGTTTTCCCTACTCCATTGCTTATGCTGAGCAGAGGGGAGGGATGGACAAAGTAAATACTGAAATTTATATTACAGGTGTAGGAAGATGAAACCTTGGGATAACCCAGCTGTACTTTTAAGACGGAAAAAAAAATAAAAAAGTACATACCTGCTTGTGAGGGGTCCTTGCACAAGCCAAAACCCCCTTCACGATACATGGCAGCCTGCCTTGCCAGAAGTTGATAGTTTGGGTCAGCCAATGTGCAGTCATATTCCCCATTGTCATCCTCACCAGCCATGTCCACAGCTTGTTCATACCAGTTAATGGCATCGGTCCAAGAACGATTCCTGGAAAAAGTTTAAATATGAAAAAGCTGGATCATATAATGGCCTTGCACCAGGAGACAAACACATTTTTAGAGGGGCTCTTTTAGATTTTTCTTAACTAAAAATTGCCCAACCCCTAACAAGTGTTCATGACCCAGGTTCAAGTCCACAGAGGCTATTTTGACTATTCTTGTTGACAGAGAGCCATTTTTGCAACATTCAATGTTTTTTTGGCTTTTGCCCTTAATGCCTTTCTGAATATGATTGTGGATGCTGTGATAGGGAATCCGCATTGTCTCCATGTATTTTGTACACTGCCTAAGAGTGATAAAAAGGTATGAATTGCAAAAGATAAGGTTTTTCAGGGATGTACACCATGTCCCGATGATATAAATAAAAGGTCAAGGTAAAATTTTATGGCAGTATAAATTTTGATGGCAGTACCATCACATACAACACTGAGGGCTAAAGGCACTCAAATGTAATCTACTATTAATTTTCTGTTCTATACAAGTTTGTTTAAACAGCCTGTGAGCACAATGACCAGACAACCCACCTCCACTTGGCAATTCCTATCAGGACAAACTTCCCTGTGAGTAACTACTCCCCAACAATCCTCCCCTAAGACAATTCCAACCCCAGGACAATCCCCACACGGAATGTTACCAATCACAACAACTACTGCATCCAATGAAAAATTCAGAATTGTCCAGGTTGGAAATTGTCCGGGAAGGGGGGAGGGAAAGCCAGGGAGGAAATTGCTAGGAGTTGGCTTCCTGGGAAGGAGAATGGAAGGACTCATCTTTGCAGAAACTGAGAGAACTACATGTAAGTGAAGAGCTGGGGGCTTTGTGCCCCCTCACCTCCCCACTCACCTCCCCCCTCACCTCCCTTTGCTGAGCTACTGCGTAGATATTTGTTTTCAGCTGTCCTTTCATCAACATGGCTAAATATATCACATCATTTTCAAAAGGTAGGAAAACTGAATGCTATATCAGCTTACCTATCAGTACCCAAACCATTGCCTGTGTCATAGGCCTTTGCCATGTGGATCATGGCAGACCTATCCCCTGCCTCAGCAGCCATTTCCATGTATCTAATCCCTTCGTTATGGTTGGTTTCAGTGTCCTGAGGATTAAAACAAATGTTTGATATTTTAGACAGCAACTTTCTAAGCACTCTGAAAATATGACAAAGAGACTTGGACCAATCACTGTCATACTTCAATCTATGTAATACATGTGTTTGCAATTTTTTACTTCAGGTACTCTCTCAAAATAGATTAACAGTCAAAAATTTACCAGATAAAATATAGAGCCCCATATAACAAACTACATTCTTCCACTACATTCTAAAGCTGTTCACAGTAAAAGAAAGATAGCATAGTCTCATGAAAACCTGAATAAAAGTCCAATCATTTCAA